>CM068581.1:6751429-6907828 GCA_035048485.1 Pteria penguin
CCGGCGTATGTTAACAACTTCAAAATTTGTTATTCTAAACTCGAAATTTTGATATCTCGAACTACGGATATCTCGAAGTATTTTCCATGGTCCCTCCGACTTAGAGATATCAATGTTTGACTGTAGTTAGAAGAACTTGTAAGAATTGTCACATGAGCCATGATATCGTAGAATTGAAATCAGCAGTTTTGTTTTCAGGTTTTGTGGTTAGTTATTGAAACATGTAAGTTTTTTTTTATTTTTCAGGCCATTATGTGATGCAGGACTTTGGTGCTCTTTACTGTTTCCTTTAATATATGTGATGTGTAGACAAAGAGGTAATATTATGATAAGTCAACATTTTCATACCAAAATCATATAAAATTGATTCACAGCTTTTGTTGTTGTGGAATCACTGTTTTGAAAGTAGTAATTTCAAAGATTTTCAATAAGCTGACTTGTATATATTTTGTTTGCTCATCTGCATCTACAACTGAAGTGATCATCCAGCATATGTTTGTTGTCTGGACACCTGTCTCTCTGTCTATATGTTAACTTTCACCAGTCAAAGGTCTTCAGAACCATTTTGATAGAAGTAGGTAGGGATGAAGTACTCAAAGTCCCCATAAATGTGTGTATTTTTTCATCCAGATTTGTGATAGGATAGATCTAGATCAGTGCAACTTAGGTCCTTGAGGATACTTCCTTGACAAACTTGTTCCTCAGACTGGCTGCAGAGTTTGATATAATGACTGTATGGGTTGACCTAAAAGGACTTTTAAGTTTAAATGAAGTGTCGTGAATTTTGGTTCCATTCAAAAATCAAATTTTCAATGGTCGTTTGTTGGGGTTTTAGCTAACATTAGGTGAAGGCGCAAAGTGAGCTATTGTCATCACTCAACCAGTGATTTAGAAGGGCAAGTTTATAAGAAGTGTTGTTGCTTTGGCCTCCAAGGGGGTCTGGTGGCATCCCTCCCAAGAAATTTTATAAAGAAAAAAAGCAAGGGGAAGTAATTTCCCTGATTCTAGACCCATGTTTAGCCATTGTCACTTTTTAAAATCTCCACCATCCCTCAGTTTTAAAGTATGGGAGAGAGAAAGAAAAGGTAAGAGCTTGAACAGAACCCACTTATTCTAATGGATTCATACATTTATCATTGCTAGATAGATCTTATTCTTGTGTTTATGCTCGTATAAATCAGTGAACATAAACTTTCAACAGAGAAACTGAAATTTTGAAAATAAATTGTGTAGTCAATTTATTAGATTCTTACTTAGCCTAGTAGGCCTTTTGTTGAAAAAAGTTGTTATTTTCTTCATGACATGTAGGAAAAGACAGATAAGAAATGGTAATGCTTTATTCTATAGTTAGGGTCACATTACACATCATATAAAAACATATATGATTTGTATTAAACACAACACAAATGAAATAGACTGACTTCTTATAATAAACATGATAGTAGGTATATAATATTAAATAAATAAGAAAAGTTTGTTACAAATGAGTCATCCACTCAAAATATCTATGGGTATAAATATCAACTCAGAAGCATAACATTTATACAGATCATATATTGAAATGTACACATACCATGATACATGTATGTGAGTGTGGATAAAATTTACAATGTAGGCAGCGATAAAAGGGAATGTAGGCGGCAATAAAAGGGGAATGTAGGCGGCAAAAATTGCCGGGTGCCGGATCTTAAGAATTCTAGTGTTGGCCTTTGCAATGTTGATCTTATATTTAGGTCATTGGACTTATTCCTCAAAACAAAAACAGTTCTCAAGTTCACTTACAAGTTGTAGTTTGAGTAGATTCAGAAAGTGAGGAGTAACTTCAGATAAGCTGAATAAAATAGTAATGAAAATATATCACAGTATTGTAGAAGGATATTGATTTTGTAGTAGATTATAATGTAAAGTTTTTACTTGCAATATTTCCTCATTTTATCATATGCTCAAGGTGATCATTTGAGAAATAATGGTCCACTTGGGCCTCTTGCTTTTCATATATGTAGTATATTCTTTCAGTCTTGTACAAAAAATAATTAAATTGTTTAGATTGCAATTTGTTTAAATTTGATAGATTATTACAGATTTTCTTTACAGATATTATAGGACATTATGTGACTGATCTGGATGTATGTTTCTTACTGCTGACTGTGTCTCTTACCATTGTACGCTATGATTCCTCCGTTATTATACGGGTCATAGCTGCCATACTTGTTTGCTGGATACAAAGTGATATACTACAGACCAGTAAGTTGTTTTATTTACCACAAATATTACTGTTATTTTTTGTTGATATTCTTCTTTAAACAGCTTGACCAGGAAATATTCTTGAAAGTTTTATCCCTAGTTAATGTGTGAAAAAAAAGCTGAATTCTGATATTATGATTTTAGGTGCACTTCATTTTCTTATAATCATTTAATTTTGATTGTAAAATCTTATTATCTTCAGAGATATGAACTGGAAGCATATTAAGGTAACATGAAATAAAACTTTTTTAAGCTCATTTGAGCCAAAGTGGTGTTGGTTTTAGTTGCATTCCAAAATCAAAGTTTTGACGCCTTGTCAACATAATTTTGGACTTGATGATTTCAATGCAGAAAATTGTAATTTCTCTCATTGAGCAGATAATGTTGCTTTAATTTGGTTTCTTTTAATCATGATTATGATATATAATGTTACTGTGAAAGAATTTTGTCTATATCTTAAGTTTTAAATTTTTTATGAATTTTTTAAGACAGCGAAAAAAAAAATGGGGATGGGGTGGGGTCATTTTTCGACATTTCAACTTTTGCTGCAGGACCACCGGAAGGATTTTGATGAATTGAAGAAATGAAGTACTTATGGTCTCTTGCAAGTGTCTTCATCCAGATCTATCTACAGCTTTTTGAGCATTCATTTGCTGTAAATTATTATAGATTTAAGGTTATGAATTCTAAATTTGGCCTGCATAAGCAATTGCTAAATTTTGAGGATAATCAAGATTTTACACTCCGTTTTCAGTACAAAATGTAGCCACAACACCATAAACATCATGGAATATATATATTTACCTGCAAATTTTTCAAACTGTCAATTAAATAAGCAAATTGTGTTCAAGTGAGCAATATAGGCCCACTTGTGCCTCTTGTTATACTATCTGTCGTTTATTGTTTGATGTTTGTTAGCCAATGCAAACAGAGTCTAAAGTTATAGTTGTAGATTTGCATTTTAGAGAATTGAATGTTACCATTGTTCTTTGTTAATTCATCATATTTAGCTCTGGAATCTGCTACAGTTTATATGCATCTAGTTGTAGTGTTACTAGAATTTCTTTTATTGTAGATGCCAATCAGCTGATCATCACAGGAGCTGTACTATTGTTATATTTCTTTGCGGTGGATATAATTCCAACTTTTTACCCAGGATGTTTTACAGAAGGCGAGTTAGCTGTACTACTTCAGATATTTACATTCCACTGTCATATGCTACTACAGTCATTGGCCAAGGTGAGAGGTTATTTACATTCCACTGTCATATACTGTTACAGTCATTGGCCAAGGTGAGAGGTTATTTACATTCCACTGTCATATACTACTACCGTCATTGGCCAAGGTGAGAGGTTATTTACATTCCACTGTCATATACTATTACAGTCATTGGCCAAGGTGAGAGGTTATTTACATTCCACTGTCATATACTATTACAGTCATTGGCCAAGGTGAGAGGTTACATTCCACTGTCATATACTACTACAGTCATTGGCCAAGGTGAGAGGTTATTTACATTCCACTGTCATATACTATTACAGTCATTGGCCAAGGTGAGAGGTTATTTACATTTCACTGTCATATACTATTACAGTCATTGGCCAAGGTGAGAGGTTATTTACATTCCACTGTCATATACTACTACAGTCATTAGCCAAGGTGAGAGGTTATTTACATTCCACTGTCATATACTATTACAGTCAATGGCCAAGGTGAGAGGTTATTTACATTCCACTGTCATATACTGTTACAGTCATTGGCCAAGGTGAGAGGTTATTTACATTCCACTGTCATATACTACTACAGTCATTGGCCAAGGTGAGAGATTATTTACATTCCACTGTCATATACTATTACAATCATTGGCCAAGGTGAGAGGTTATTTACATTCCACTGTCATATACTATTACAGTCATTGGCCTAGGTGAGAGGTTATTTACATTCCACTGTCATATACTATTACAGTCATTGGCCAAGGTGAGAGGTTATTTACATTCCACTGTCATATACTACTACAGTCATTGGCCAAGGTGAGAGGTTATTTACATTCCACTGTCATATACTACTACAGTCATTGGCCAAGGTGAGAGGTTACATTCCACTGTCATATACTATTACAGTCATTGGCGAAGGTGAGAGGTTATTTACATTCCACTGTCATATACTGTTACAGTCATTGGTCAAGGTGAGAGGTTATTTACATTCCACTGTCATATACTACTACAGTCATTGGCCAAGGTGAGAGGTTATTTACATTCCACTGTCATATACTATTACAGTCATTGGCCAAGGTGAGAGGTTATTTACATTCCACTGTCATATACTATTAGTCATTGGCCAGGGTGAGAGGTTATTTACATTCTACTGTCATATACTATTACAGTCATTGGCCAAGGTGAGAGGTTATTTACATTCCACTGTCATATACTGTTACAGTCATTGGTCAAGGTGAGAGGTTATTTACATTCCACTGTCATATACTACTACAGTCATTGGCCAAGGTGAGAGGTTATTTACATTCCACTGTCATATACTATTACAGTCATTGGCCAAGGTGAGAGGTTATTTACATTCCACTGTCATATACTATTAGTCATTGGCCAGGGTGAGAGGTTATTTACATTCCACTGTCATATACTATTACAGTCATTGGCCAAGGTGAGAGGTTATTTACATTCCACTGTCATATACTATTACAGTCATTGGCCAAGGTGAGAGGTTATTTACATTCCACTGTCATATACTATTACAGTCATTGGCCAAGGTGAGAGGTTATTTACATTCCACTGTCATATACTATTACAGTCATTGGCCAAGGTGAGAGGTTATTTACATTCCACTGTCATATACTGTTACAGTCATTGGCCAAGGTGAGAGGTTATTTACATTCCACTGTCATATACTACTACCGTCATTGGCCAAGGTGAGAGGTTATTTACATTCCACTGTCATATACTACTACCGTCATTGGCCAAGGTGAGAGGTTATTTACATTCCACTGTCATATACTATTACAGTCATTGGCCAAGGTGAGAGGTTATTTACATTCCACTGTCATATACTATTACAGTCATTGGTCAAGGTGAGAGGTTATTTACATTCCACTGTCATATACTATTACAGTCATTGGCCTAGGTGAGAGGTTATTTACATTCCACTGTCATATCCTACTACAGTCATTGGCCAAGGTGAGAGGTTATTTACATTCCACTGTCATATACTATTACAATCATTGGCCAAGGTGAGAGGTTATTTACATTCCACTGTCATATACTATTACAATCATTGGCCTAGGTGAGAGGTTATTTACATTCCACTGTCATATACTGTTACAGTCATTGGCCAAGGTGAGAGGTTATTTACATTCCACTGTCATATACTATTACAGTCATTGGTCAAGGTGAGAGGTTATTTCAAAACTTCTATCTGCAAGTGACTTCTCTTTTTTGGGAAGGGCACATGATTTTATCATCTCGAAATGGCAAAATTTGCATTCAATATATATGAAATATAGCAAATTTTGCTGTTCAGAAGTATAAGATCAACTGAAAGTCAATGCTAGTCACTTTAAAAGTAAAATTCAAATATAAAAGTACAAGAAATCGACTACACCACTAACACATAAAATATGTATCATATTATGAGGCCGTATGCCCCATCTTTAGGATACAACAATTACCCAGACATACAATGACAAGCATAAAAACATAGCAGCTATATACAGAGTACTAAACTAAGTAAAATAATCATTTTCAATCTTCACCAAATGGATGTTATAGATCAATCATTGGACTGCAGCAATGTTGAACTTGATGGTATGTATTTACCTAGTAATGCTATCGCTCGGGCACTATTCCTTCCCAAAGCAACACTATGAGAGCATAGTACCCACAAAAACAGGCATTACTAGGTAAATACATCACATGACCTTAATTGCAGCATAATTAAATGTATTATGGAGATACCATAGTGTATTTTACTCCAACAGCACATTTTCTACATGCACAGCCTGTTTGTTGTCGTCTGTTTACAACTACACGGTGCCACCTATAAACCTTGCCGAGGGACGTAACTCTGTCGAGCAAAAAGCAATAGTGCCCGGACCGAGCTCTATCACTTCATAGTCCCGGCGTGGTTAACCAATGAATTTCCAAGGATTTATCATGTGATGCACTAAAGTGGGATATTCCTGCTACTCTAACCACAGTTATTGAAGCATAGACCAGGGAGGCATACACTGTTTACATCATGTTTACATATCTCTCATGTCTGATAACATTGGCTTCAAAGGTTTATTTATATGCACAGTTAAGATCAACTTGTTGTTATAACATTGATTTAAGGTTAGAATGCTATGCATTTACTACTGAATCTTTTCATACTACTGTGGTATAAATGTCTCTGCTGCCACATATATCAGAGTAAGACTTATTTAAAGATCAGCTAAGGGATATGCTAGTCCATTTTAAGCCCCTTTACCTATGCTTTACATGGACCTATAGTCCAAAGTTTATATATAGTATTTGACAAAAAATGATGACAAAACAGATGTCTATGCTTCTGCTTTCTTGTGCATTAAGCCACCTAATTGGTAGTGGGCAGTAACTAGGATGGTCACTATATTTTGTATAACAAGTGCTTCCATTATGTAATACCTATAATATAATTAGCATGTTTTTGAACACAGCCAAAAAGGTTTAGCTATATGTATAGTATATCTGCAGATTACCACGTTAGAACACACACACATCTAGTGATTGCTTACTGTTTAATACCAACCTAAGTTTTATTTTCCTGTATGATGAAAGGTTATGTTTATGATGGAGGAAGTGGAAGAATTCTGGGAAGACTACTGACCTATATCAGGTACATTTACCGACTCTTTGACCCAGACTGGAATATAAACTTGGACAACAGAGATGAGATGATAGAGTATTTCCAGTGTAGAGCTATAGCTGTCTGCATAACCAAGGCCTAATATAAAGATTGCCAGTAGTTGGAGATGCATAGTGGATATACAACAGCAAATTACTATACATAAAACAGGAATAAAAAAGATGACCATTCAGAATAAATTACCAAATTATAACTCAACATACAACATGTTTATTTCAGCATGGAATATCAGGCTTTCTGGTCCTGGATACCAGCAGTAAAATTGCATTGGTAAATACCTACTTCTACATCTTCGATTTGTGTACTTTTTTGTCTGTGGTATATATGTTTGTGTATAATAACTTCTTAGTGTGAATAGTGTATCTGAATATTTGAAGGCATTTTATTAATGTAATTTGATGGTACCTATTTTCATTTTAGCTTGCTGTATCTGGTGTGGTATCAGCATCCCTGTTTACTACAGTACTTGATAGCAAACAGAAACCTCACAGGTTTTATATAGCTTATCTGCTGGCAGCATTACTGGTGGTTTTACCACTGTATATATTCCTCTTCAAACAAGATAAAGCACTCATTGTGACATACTTCATTCTAACTTCAACTAGAGTAAGACTTAACTTTTTATATTACATGAAATTAAAGTTCAAATTCATTATCTCATATACTGAGAAAATCTCTAGTATAAACAATTTTGTATGAGTCTACAATTGTGAGTTTTACAGAAAAATACTAAATAAAGTATTCAACTGCTTTTAAACTTTGGTATTAACAGTTTAACTTTGATAACACCTGTTCTTGAAAATACCCAGAAACTCAGACTAACCATAAAGACACCAACAACATTTCTGTACATGTATATTTCAGTGTTACAGATGTGCATGAATTCAAAATGTTGAACCTGAAAGTAGAAGTAATTTTCAGGTCCTAATGATAACACTGATTTGTACTTGTAATAATGCCTTCGTTAATAAGTTCTTTAAGCAGATTTCTTTTACAGTATAAGTGATTGAACTTTCATGATTCACACACACATTCACCATATTATGTTCTACATCTTCATACCAAGTCATATGACCTAGAGACCTTGACTTTGAACTTGAACCTTGTTTCATTTTGTACTTTCTGTAGACATGAACTTGTATTTTTTTCTTTGGTTACACCTCTTGAACGGTTATGGTTTGGGTTTTCATATAGGATACAAATGCATATCATGACCCTTGACCTAGACTCACTGTTTGTCTATGAATAAATTTGTTGCTATTCAACTTTGTTGTCGTGAGGAGTATTTGTCCCCATACAGAGTTCTGGTTTTTATTTTCTTCTGTTGAATATATTGATTCTTCTTTAATATAATATTAATTCAATATAATTTCAACAAGAAAAAAAACCCAGATTATAGAAAAAGCTTATAGAATAAAGACAAAATTTGCCAACATGCTAAACATTTCCACTTAGTGATACAATAAGATGGATAAATATTGTTTAAAAACGATGAATATCTGTTATGTTACAGGTTTACCTTTTTTCATTCTGGCTAGTTTTATTACTGCCAGCCATTAGCATAGTGATCCTACAAAACACATTATTTAGTCAGTCTTCCTTCGATTTACGTAAAGCTTTCCACTTCCTCATCATTGCTGTTTATGGCCCAGGAATTTTCTTGGATACAGACTTTCTTTATACTTGCTCTGTGATAGCACTTGGAATTCTAGTCATTGTTGAGGTGAGAGAAGGTTTTTATATCATGTTAACGAAACAAGGTGAAATTAGGAATGCATTCTTCTATTGTAACTATTTTATGAAACGTTTTAAAAGCCTGATGTCCTTAGAGAAGAAAGAGCTCAATTCTCATCGCACTTCTTGGACATTACTGTTGGTGTTTATGTTACACAAGTAGTTTTTAGAACTTTGGGATATGGACTGATCTGTTAAATATCACTCAACAATAAATGATTCACAATGAAATTACTCTGTATGAGTCTTAGATGTATTTATCAAGGGGGCATGATATTTGATTCAACTCTGATATAAATTCTTTTTTCAATGATATTTTAATTTCAGACTATGCGATACTTAAATGCACCCCTATTTGGATTATATCTCAGAAAACATTTCCAGAGATTCGTGGATTATCAGGATTCTGGAGCACTTATTCTTACACCTCTTTACCTTCAGATTGGACTGTCTTTACCTCTCTGGATTTTGAAAGGTGAGTATATTTCAGTGTTACCTTTTGACTGCTTCGCACTCGGTTTTATTTAGAGTAGGAAGTGTTCATAAGATTTTTAATTTTATTGTAGCAATCGAAGCTAGTGAAGGAAAATACATGTATTCACATGATCAAATTGACTTTCCCGTTTTGCTCAAGTTTTAAATATAATATCATCTCCGGTAAATCCTTTTAAGACTACAAATGAAACACTCTCATTTTTATCTTAACTGGAAAGTTATTAAGCAATTATTTTATTGAGATTTTCAATGAGAATTTTCTTGGAAGTCACATTTAAAAAGGTGTAGAATAATAATTCTTTATATTTATGTTCAGATCATGAAAGAACAGTTTTTCAAACAAATTTTAATTATAGTAATCCTTATTGAAATGAAAGTGAGAGGATAGTGAAAATAGGGCAAGAATATCATTATCAAATCCAACACCATAACAAGGGTTCCGATTAACTAGAAAAAATTAACTATATGAGTGAACATTGTAAAGATGCAATGTCAAACATTTTATGTGGAATTTCGTTGTAATGGCAAGAAATGAATTACTTTATGATACAAAAAGTGATACATCTTAAATTAATTAGGTCATCAACAGTGTTTAATTTCTTTAAAAAATCAAAGGTTTGAAAGATTATGTCTTTGTATGATTGAGAAAGTGGCTTCATATTTTGTCAGGTGTTTTCACTGTTTGGTTTCTAATGGAGGACAACTCTTACAGCAAAAAAGTGAAAACTAGCACTGCAAACTCCATTGAAAATTCAATATGTACTATTATCTAGATCTAGATCAACATATAATTTACATGAAATCTCTTGCATATGGAAGTAAATGCTTCATGCTTTGTAAATTTGATAATAATACAGGATCTTCATGTTTACTTTCTAAATGACAGAAAACCAGATAGTCTTTACTGAGGCTCATTCTCACAGCTTTCTTATTGTAGAGCTGATTTGCAGAAATACAACGTATTGTATTCAGATTGGATTTCGGTCCATATTATTTTATGTTAGTATAAAGTTTTATCAAAATGATGTTATAGAGAGTATATGCTTAGAATTTAACTCATCAGTCAGTGTGTCATATGTTTATAATTACTTACGGAATTTTCTGTAGATTTTCAGCGCAGTTTGGAATTAATTATTGGTTTGTATGATCATTCCTGTGATTGACAGGTACAGTTTCAGCACACCCCTTGCTGCTGCTCTCTGGTGTCCTCTCTGTAGGAATAGGAGATACTATGGCAGCTCTATGTGGCAGAGCAATCGGCAGAATCAAATTACCAGGTAAAATATCTTCTCTAAGTGTATAAAGGTGGGCACAGTAACTGAAGAATTTGCCAATTTATTTTGTATTAAAAATACCAAACTTCCAGAACAGTTATGTGTGATGATAGATATTCTAATAAACACAGATATTTATATCCCCGCAACAAAGTTCTGATAGGGTATACTGGAATCAGGTTGTCCATCTGTCCGTCCGTCTTATACTCCCCGCAGCAAAGCCCTGATAGGGTATACTGGAATCAGGTTGTCCATCAGTCCATCCGTCTTATACTCCCCGCAGCAAAGCCCTGATAGGGTATACTGGAATCAGGTTGTCCATCTGTCCGTCCGTCTTATACTCCCCGCAACAAAGTTCTGATAGGGTATACTGGAATCAGGTGGTCCATCTGTCCGTCCGTCTTATACTCCCCGCAGCAAAGCCCTGATAGGGTATACTGGAATCAGGTTGTCTATCTGTCCGTTCGCCTTATACTTCCCGCAGCAAAGCCCTGATAGGGTATACTGGAATCAGGTTGTCCATCTGTCCGTTCGCCTTATACTCCCCGCAGCAGAGCCCTGATAGGGTATACTGGAATCAGGTTGTCTATCTGTCCGTTCGCCTTATACTCCCCGCAGCAAAGCCCTGATAGGGTATACTGGAATCAGGTTGTCCATCTGTCCGTCCGTCTTATACTCCCCGCAGCAAAGCCCTGATAGGGTATACTGGAATCAGGTTGTCCATCTGTCCGTCCGTCTCAGACACAATGGTTTACAGGCTCTATAGTGTTATCTTATTCACATAGAGTCAAAATACCAAACATAACGCCCCATGAGATGAGAATGATCCTTATCCATTTTAGGGTCAAAGGTCAAGTGTACTGGACATTGATGTAAGTAAATGGTTTCTAGACTCTTATGGGTTGCACTTTTCTCCTTAAATCACTATAATGAACGTATGGACTCCCCCATGATATGTGTAACTTTTTTCAGTTAGAGTCACCATATCACACTTATAGACTCTTCATGGAACGAGGGTTATCAACTTTCCATGCGACGAAGGTGATCCATATTGATTTTGGGGTCAAAAGGTCAAATGTCAAGTGTGCTGGACATTGATATAGATAAATGGTTTCTAGGCTCTTGCATGTTTCACAATCTCAGTCTTCCTCAATTCTGTACAATAATTTCCCATATATATTGAACGTTTGCCTAACACCTAAGGGTGTGTGTTTGACAAGTCTTTCAACAATGGCCTCTCCTCATGGCTCAACATCATCAAAACACACATCTCTCAAGGAAAGCAGCTGCACTAGTTCATACTACTCACAACTTTCCCTTCTTACCTTGGGTTTGTCATATTCTTGACCTGATCTCCAGAAGGTCAAGGCCATATTCAAAAAATCATTCTACCAGCGGGGGTTATTTGTGTGTGCCCCATGGCGACTGGACATTTTCTTGTTCCTTTTTATAAACATCGGAAATACAGTCAAACCTTGATATCTCGAAGTCGGAGGGACAGTGGAAAATACTTCGAGATATCCGTAGTTCAAGAATCCAAATTTCGAGTTTAGGATCACAAATCTTGTTGTTAACGTACGCCGCTTCATTTGACATTTGTGATTATTATAGAAGATATACGAGATTATCAGTAAATATGCATGAAGATGTGCACATTGTTCCTAAATAATTAATCAAAATCTCATCATACCTTTTATATTTTATGAATCTAAGAGAATATACTCCAAAAGTGAAAATGTCATGTTTCCTTTTCAGTAATATCGTAACTTAAATACAAATCTGGATATGACCGTCTTATACTATACCTAAAACCGAGGATGGGCTAACACGTGAGACAAAATAAAGACATACGTCATAATTTTATTTTACTACTAGTACTTTGCATAAAAATACATAGACACATGGATTCAAAATAAAAATGAATCAAATGAATGATCAATGTAAAGAAATTTCTTTAATTAAATGCAGCTAATGACAGTTAATGTTAATTATTTAATTCTATGTCGAATTTAATAAGCTATCATCATTTATTAATATTTGTTATAAATAACAGGGTACGCACGGATTCGATCGATTATGTAATTACTGTGACTTTGTACACCGACACGGTCAATTAATCACACCACACGAGCAACCGGTCATTTAAGGTAAACGCCGCGAGAGATATTGTCAATAAGAAGCCAACTTCGAGATAAACCGGGTAAATAAGAACTTCGGGACTTGAAAATGTATACGAGATAAGCATGGTATTCCACATATCAGTGTTCAACACAACCAGGGTGAATTTAATCATAATATGAAGGATTTTTTTCGGGACCAACGTTCGACTTCGAGATATCCCAGGTATTCGAGATATCAGTGTTCGAGATATCGAAGTTTGACTGTATCTTGATTTACAAGAAAAACCCTGTCAAGGATTAATGTTCCATAAATCTCCTTTGTCTTAATACATTAGTTATGATAATAATATAATGTCATTTTTTGAGAACAGATCTATTCACACAGTACAATAAAACTCACCTATAGCGAACAAGGATATTGCGAATTTACGTTTATTACAAAGTTTTTCTTATTCCCCAACCAGAAATGTGGATAATCTATACATTTTTTCTGTGTGTATTGCAAATTTGTTTATAGCAAATTTACGGTTTTTGCGAATCATTTTCTGGTCCCCCAAAATTGAAAGTCAAAATTTCTTATTTCTGATACAAAATTTTCCAAATAGATCAATGCATTTGTCCTTTCAACAATGTTACATTTGTTTGCATATTCCCAGTAAGCTAATACATTTATACTCGATGACATGGTTAATTGCCCTGGGCGGGTTTCACAGTAATCATCGGTTATTAGTGTTACCTGTGTGTTTGTATACTATTTGAGATAAAATCACATAATCAAATTGTTTTGACAAACAGTTTGTATTTGGATTTGTTATCCACAATCATGGCTTCCCCAAGTAGAAAGAGGAAGGCAGTAACATTGGAAACAAAATATGAAATTATTCAAAGTGTACAATGATGACGATGACTTTGTACATGTAGATGACAATGCTGTGGCGACGGAATCGCGGTCAGACGATGACATTGTGGCCAATATACTTAGCCAGGACGAAGAGTCAGATTCCGACACAGAGCCACTTGAACCCAACCTACAAAGAGCCAGTGAGGGCCTTTTGGCCCTGGAGACTGTGAGAAGACCTTTAGAAACATGATGAAGATGTTTCTCTGAATATGTTTAAAAATTTGTCGTCCATTGAATCTTTTCTTATTTTCAAACAAAAACAATTTAAAATCAGCGACTTCTTTTGAACAAATTTAAATTATCTGGATGTTTCTGTTTACTCTTATGTAAGAGTTCAGCACCTATTCATCATTCCTAGTTTGTTTTCTTTGTGTAGTACGAATTCGTTATAGGGTAAAACGAAGTTTGCTATATCAATTTAGCGAATTACGGCTATATCTGCTGAATGTCAGGGGAAAAGGTTGGTAGTCTACCAGTGTACCTAATGAATGTCAGGGGAGAAGGTTGGTCTACCATTGTACCTGCTGAATGTCAGGGGAGAAGGTTGGTGTACCAGTGTACCTACTGAGTGTCAGGGGAGATGGTTGGTCTACCAGTATACCTGCTGAATGATGAGGGAGTACGTAAACCAGCTGAGTATCGGGAGTACATTAGTCGACTAATGTACCAGTGGAGTGTCAGAGGAGTATGTTGGTTGTCCAGTAAAACTACTGAATGTCGATGGAGAAGGTTAGTCTGCCAGTGTACTTGCTGAATATCAGGGAAGTACATTGGTCTACCAGTGTACCTGCTGAACGTCAGGGGATAAGGTTGGTCTACCAGTGTACCTACTGAATGTGAGGGGAGGCTGTTGGTCTAACAGTGTACGTCTACTAGTGTACCTACTGAATGTCAGGGGATAATGTTGGTCTACCAGTGTACCTACTTAGCGTCAGGCAAGAAGGTTGGTCTACCAGTATACCTATGAATGTCAGGGAGGCTGAATTATATATGTTTCGTATATATGTAAGGGCATTCATGGCGGATGTGTCTAGCTAAACAGGAGATGCTCACTCCTCCCGGGCACCTGGTCTCACCTCTAAATTTCAGGGATCGGTGAATGTCCACCATAGTATATTGTTGTTAGTGCCATAGTCATGTGACACCAGTTACTTTCGTATTTTACATTTACGTTTTTATTTTATTTGCATATTTGTTATACAGATTTCGAAATTTATGTTTTAACTTTCGTGTTATTCAGATAGTTCCAAAACATTGGAAGGTGTTACAGCATCATGGCTGGCTCAAGTGATATTTCTCTGGATGCTACAATACCTAGGTAAGATGTTCAAGCATCGTAAGTGAAAAACTGCTTCCAACTGCTGTGTATCATACTTCGTTACATATATATAATGAAAATTTGATGTATCAACACATAACACATTTTCTTGCATTATGTTGATATTTTATTGAGATATTATTCATCAAACCCTTTAAAACTACATGTATTGGTCAGATTTTTTTCTTCATGTTATACAGTACACCAAGATTATTGCATTTATATGGTGACAGCCAAGTATACTCTATTCTCTAAAGTGATAAGTTGTATTTGTTTTCATCAGTGTAATCTCATTATTTTTTATATGCCAATCATAGACAGACATATTAGGGTATGGCACATTACGACTGTGTGTTTGTCATCTACTGAGCTTGTAAATATGATACAAACTCAACCAAACATGTAGGCTAGGTACATCAAATTTAAAAGTACACATACTATGACTCCTTGGAGGTTAACGAATATATTTTTCAAGATCAGGGGTCCAAGTTTAAGGTCACATTGAAAATTGTTTGTAATTTTGTAAATAACATACAGACAAAACTGTATGGCAAGGCCTGTCAAACTTGATATACAAGACATGACAAGAGGACAGTGCCTATTGTTTTTAGAGGTCAAAGATCAAAGTCACATGTCAAACATTGTTGATAATTTACACCTTGTAAATGAGATGCAGACAAAATAACTTGGATGTAGACCATCAAACTTGATACACATACTCCTTAATTTAAAGAATTTTTTGATTTTCATATTCAAAGTTTGAGATCATTTGCTAAATCTTGTAGATAATTGATTGATTGATTGATTTTTGTTTTACGTCACACCAGGAATATTTCACGTATATGGTGTCAGCATCTGCCTGATGTGGGGCATACAAATTTTGACCTTTGCAACGGACCCACCTGAAGCAGTGAGGGATCTTTAATGTGCCATGCATACCATGACACGGGGCCTCAGTTTTTACTGTCTCATCCGAAAGACATGACACCGGCAGGACCAGAGCGGTACTCGAACCCCGGCCTCCCGATCAGGAGTCTGACGCGATACCACTAGGCCACGCCAGCTTAAATCTTGTAGATAAACTACTTTTTCTGTACAACATATAGAATCAGTATACTGGAAATACTGTGCATATATATATATAATGTATATCAAACGGTCAAAAAAGGATATGACAAATAATTGGGGCAGTCATGATGTGGTGCATCTGTAATTCTGATTTAGCACAATCAGTCCATAATTTAGTAAAATGATAAAATGTGAGATTGATCAAAATATGTTTTAATATTTACTGAAAGTACTGACTGATTGTAAACAGATAGATAAGAGTATTATTAAGTGTATTGTGATAATATCTTGATTAGTTCAGGGTGCTGTACACACAAGTACAATCACTAGTACATGACTGCAGTTCAGTCATTTCTCTGAATAAAAAAAGATGTTGAGGAAGTGGTTAATAGGGATATAGAATGTGCTCCCTCTTCACTTTTGTTACCTGATCTTTATTTCCCTGTGAGTTAATGTTTTTAATATTAGGGTAGTCATGAATTAGTGCACTTTGAGCAGTGCTAATACCACTAAGATATGAGGTACACAGACAGTATTCAAGTCAAACTCAGTATGTATCTTAATTATGATGTTACTGATGAAGTTGATCCTATTTAGCTCACCTGAGCCACACACTCAAGTGCCTGAGCCACACACTCAAGTGAGATATTGTTAAAGTGTATTGTCTGCCTTAACTTTTTATATTTTCAACTTTTTCATGTGTATGATCCTTAGGGGAAGAAAATGCAATTTTTTTTAAATGGAAGTTATTTCTCTTTTGTTAAGTCAAATAGAGGCCATTTAATGGAAAATCTGCTTAATCAATGAAAAAAAAACTTCTTGATAACGACAATAACTTCATATTTGGGATACAGCGTTCTTAAAAAAGTTTCAAGTCTGTTAAAAGTAAGACCCTATGGCAATATTTGGCCCTGCCTCAGGGGCCATCAAGTTTACATATTGGAAATTTCTTTCTCTCTTGGAATTTGATTCTTAAAAACTACTGGTGACAATGACTTCAATTTTTAGCTGAGTTGCAAAACTCGGCTCTTAATTTGATGTGAGGTGGGCTGGCAGTTCAACAGTTGATTTCTGGACCATAAATCCAATATGTTAAGTGCTATTGCAATGAAACTTCATACACTTACTCATCATGAGTGGAAGATGTGCCCTACTGTTTCTGGGGTCAAAAGGTCAAAGGTCAAGGTCATAGGAGTGGGGTATCAAAATTGGTTTCTGGACTTTAAGTCCAATAGGTTAAGTGCTATTGCAATGAAACATCATACACTTACTCATCATGAGTAGAAGATGAGCCCTGTTGTTTCTGGGGTCAACAGGTCAAAGGTCAAGGTCATAGGAGTGGTATATAAAAAATTCGTTTCTGGATCATAAGTCCAATATGTTTAGTGTTATTGCAATGAAACTTCATACACTTACTCACCATGAGTTGAAGATGTGCCTTATTGTTTTGGAGGTTTTGCAACTTGGCACATTGAATCTGACAGGCATGTGATGTTTAGTGTTATACAGATAGTGACTGACAGGCATGTAATGTTTAGTGTTATACAGATGGTGACTGACAGGCATGTAATGTTTAGTGTTACACAGATGGTGACTGATAGGCATGTAATGTTTAGTGTTATACAGATGGTGACTGACAGGCATGTAATGTTTAGTGTTATACAGATGGTGACTGACAGGCATGTAATGTTTAGTGTTATACAGATGGTGACTGACAGGCATGTAATGTTTAGTGTTATACAGATGGTGACTGATAGGCATGTAATGTTTAGTGTTATACAGATGGTGACTGACAGGCACAGAATGTTTAGTGTTATATATAAATATTTGTCCATGCCTGAATATTGTATTTGAATATTTGCTTTATATGTTCTCTCTGTTGTATAAACAGTGAATGACAAAAAATAAAAACTTGAAATTTGAGTAATTTAGAAATAATGCAAAGAAAAGGTAGAATTTTTCAGATTTATTTTTTTTTTGGTGATAATTTTTAGTTTAGTTAAGCTTTGTGACCTTTGGGCTTCTTATTACTTGTGTAATAGTCCTGCAGTTGCATGTAGTGTTATTTTTGCCCATTCTAGAAAATTGCTGCCTTTAAATAAGATGACAAGTCTTCTTGCCCTTTTATTTGTATTCTGTTCTCTTTAAGTCTGATTTTGTTTTCTTACAAGGTTAATAGAGAAGTTCTGTGTTATTTTCTATCTTTACTGCTTTAAAAGTCTTCAAATATCATTACAGAATTAATTGAGGAGCTTCCCATGAGACCATACATCAGCCTCTGTCTTCCTGCAGTACTAGAAGGTGTTACTAAGCAAATTGACAATCTTACTCTACCTCTGTTTACATTGATGGTGTTGTTGATTAAGTAGTTAATGGATTGAATCACATAAAAAAGATATTAATCCCGAGACTTTGTAACCCATCAGGTAAAACATCCAAATTAGGAATACTTCAGTGGAATATGATGGAAACTTGATCTATGTATAATACTGTCTAATGGTATGTTTCTTTTAGACCTTATACAGGAAACAATGAGATTTTAAGTCTTGCATCAGAATTTGTATGAAATAGATACAACTGGTGTATAAATGTGACTGTGATATTATAATTGTCTTTAAAGAATTGGAATTAAAACTTAATATTAATATTTGAGGCATCTTCATTGTTTGTTTGTTTTTGTGTTTTTGCTTTTTGTTTATTTGAAACCATGAGTGATATATTTATTGAGATTTAGATAGCTAGGTATCTTTAATGTCAAATCATAAATAATTTATGTATTGGGGTGAAGATATATATTGGACTATAATATGAAACCAGGAATGATTTATGTATTAAGATAAAGATATATAAGGGACATTAATATGAAACCAGGAATGATTTATGTATTGAGGTAAAGATATATAGGGACTTTAATATGAAACCAGGAATGATATGTTTACTGAGGTAATGATAGGTAGGTAACTGTAATATCAAACCAGGAATGATGTATTTATAGAGGTAATGATAGGTAGGTGACTTTAATGTCAACAACAAACCATAAATTATACATTGATTAAGGTATACACAGTGACTTCATTATAGACTCATAGTGTTTACCTTGTTATTTCTGTATGTGGGACTTTTTCATGAAAGAGGAATATTCAAATGCTTCAACTCTCCAAAACTCTCCTGTATGGCTTGCAAAACATAATATCATTTAAACCTAAAAACTGTGCAAGAGATGATATCTAGTAATGTCGTAATTTAGTGTACAAGTACTCAAAACATTTTGACCTCTATCTATTTAGATCAGTGGCGTTTACGTGATAATTGACTTCTCTCTGTTGAGACTAGTGGTGTTTACGTGATACTTGACCTCAATCTGTTGAGACCACTGGCCTTTACATGATACTTGACCTCAATCTGTTGAGACCACTGGCCTTTACATGATACTTGACCTCTATCTGTTGAGACCAGTGGTGTTTACGTGATACTTGACCTCTATCTGTTGAGACCACTGGACTTTACATGATACTTGACCTCTATCTGTTGATACCACTGGCGTTTAAGTGATACTTGACCTCTGTCTGTTGAGACCAGTGGGGTTTACGTGATACTTGACCTCTATCTGTTGAGACCACTGGGGTTTACGTGATACTTGACCTCTATCTGTTGAGACCAGTGGTGTTTGCGTGATACTTGACCTCTATCTGTTGAGACCACTGGCCTTTACATGATACTTGACCTCTATCTGTTGAGACCAGTGGGGTTTACGTGATACTTGACCTCTATCTGTTGAGACCAGTGGTGTTTATGTGATACTTGACCTCTATCTGTTGAGACCAGTGAGGTTTACTTGATACTTGACCTCTATCTGTTGAGACCAGTGGTGTTTATGTGATACTTGACCTCTATCTGTTGAGACCAGTGGCGTTTACGTGATACTTGACCTCTGTCTGTTGAGACCAGTGGTGTTTATGTGATACTTGACCTCTATCTGTTGAGACCGGTGGCGTTTACGTGATACTTGACCTCTATCTGTTGAGACCAGTGGGGTTTACGTGATACTTGACCTCTACCTGTTGAGACCACTGGCGTTTACGTGATACTTGACCTTTATCTGTTGAGACCAGTGGTGTTTACGTGATACTTAACCTCTATCTGTTGAGACCAGTGATGTTTATGTGATACTTGACCTCTATCTGTTGAGACCACTGGCGTTTACGTGATAATTGACCTCTATCTGTTGAGACCAGTGGCGTTTACGTGATACTTGACCTCTATCTGTTGAGACCAGTGGTGTTTACGTGATACTTAACCTCTATCTGTTGAGACCAGTGATGTTTATGTGATACTTGACCTCTATCTGTTGAGACCACTGGCGTTTACGTGATAATTGACCTCTATCTGTTGAGACCACTGGCGTTTACGTGATACTTGACCTCTATCTGTTGAGACCAGTGGCGTTTACGTGATACTTGACCTCTATCTGTTGAGACCAGTGGGGTTTACGTGATACTTGACCTCTATCTGTTGAGACCAGTGGTGTGTACGTGATACTTGACCTCTATCTGTTGAGACCAGTAGGGTTTACGTGATACTTGACCTCTATCTGTTGAGACCAGTGGCGTTAACGTGATACTTGACCTCTATCTATTGAGACCAGTGGGGTTTACGTGATACTTGACCTCTATCTATTGAGACCAGTGGGGTTTACGTGATACTTGACCTCTATCTGTTGAGACCAGTGGTGTGTACGTGATACTTGACCTCTATCTGTTGAGACCAGTAGGGTTTACGTGATACTTGACCTCTATCTGTTGAGACCAGTGGCGTTAACGTGATACTTGACCTCTATCTGTTGAGACCAGTGGCGTTTACATGTTACTTGAGCTCTGTCTGTTGAATTCCGTGGTGTTTATGTGATATTGAGGTCTGTTTGTTGAGCTCAGTGCCGTTTACATGTTACTTGACCTCAATTTGTTGAGACAAGTGGCCTTTACGTGATACTTGAGCACTATTTATTGAGACCATTGACGTTTATGTGATAGTTGAGCTCTATTTGATAAATATAAATAGAGACCAAAGGTTCTTCAGATATTGAAGTACTGCATTTTTTGGGGGGTGGGGGTTGAATTATAATGATCAAAATAATTACATGTCTTATGAAGGAAGCTATCAGAGATGATCGGACAAATTTGAGGAAAAGACGATGAAGAGTAAACCTTTTAAGAGTTTAAAATGTGAAAAATTTGTAAGCTTTTTAGTGGTAATATAATTTTATTTATTTAAAAATCATTAAGATTTGAAGCATAAAACACTACAACAGAGATCTGATGATGTTTAAAGGGAATAGAATAATAAACTTCCAACACAATATGTACAGGTGATATTTCAATACTACCTTGAAGCTAGATACAAAGGCATGTATGTGTAAAATGTAGTTATGTTCATAATAATACAATAACAATTAATGTCTATATAATAATCTTCAGGTATCCAAGCACAACTTTCCAAGCATCTTTCACTCCACCATCCTCACCAGCTGTCTTATTCGCTCTTTGTGCTCCGCAAAGGAAGTTTGAGGGTACTATATAGGAATCACTCGGTCCATCTGTTCGTCTGTCCATCTGAAAGCAGATTTATCTTACAATTTAAGGGATACGGCTTTCATATTTTACACACGCATTCACCGTAACAAGTCCTATATTTTGATAACAAGACGTTTGACCTAGTGACCTTGACCTTAAACTTTGATCTTGCAATAACAATTTTGTTAAGAAATCAGATTTCATTTATAATGTATCAGACAAGGGTTTCATATTTTTTCATTTATTATACATCTTGAACAGTAAGGGCCAGTCTTTTGCTGTACGGTACAGATAGGTATCATGACCTTGATCTAGAATCACTGTTAGTCTATGAACAAATCTGCTGTAATTCAACTTTGCTTCCGTGAGGGGGTATTTGTCCCGATAGGGCAGTTCTAGTATTTACTCTTTTCACTTTATCATTCTCACAAGCCGTCGTATCCACTTCTTTTACTAGATCACTCTCACTAGCCGTCGTATCCACTACTTCTACTTGACCATACTAACGAGGCGTCGTATCCACTCTTTGCACTCCATCACCCTCACTGGCCGTCGTATCCAATACTTTTACTTGATCATCCGCACTGGCCGCCGTATCCTTTTCTTTTACTAGATCACTCTCACTAGCCGTCGTATCCACTACTTCTACTTGACCATACTAACGAGGCGTCGTATCCACTCTTTGCACTCCGTCACCCTCACTGGTCGTCGTATCCACTACTTTTACTTGATCATCCGCACTGGCTCTTTTCACACCATCATCATTACTAGACTGTTGCATCTACTTTTTTACTTCATTCTCACAAGCTGTCATTTCTGCTAATTTTTCTTCATCGTCCTCACTAGCTCTCGTTTTCGCTCATTTCGCTTCATCATCTTTAAAAGCCACCATTTCTGCTCACTTTGTTTACTAGTTATCTCATTCGCTTATTGCACTCTATCATTCTCACTAGCTATCTTATTTTGAACACTATCATTCTCACTAGCTATCTTTTTCGCTTATTACACTCTATCATTATCACTAGCTATCATATTCGTTTATTACACTCTATCATTCCCACTAGCTATCTTATTCGCTTATTGCACTCTATTATTCCCACTAGCAATCTTTTTCGCTTATTGCACTCTATCATTCTCACTAACTATCTTATTCGTTTATTACACTTTATCATTCTCACTAGCTATTTTATTCGCTTATTGCGCTCTATCCTTCTCACTAGCCATCGTATTCGCGTATTGCACTCTAACATTCTCACTAACCATCTTATTCGTTTATTACACTCTATCATTCTCACTAGCTATCATAATTTGCTTATTACACTCTATCATTCTCACTAGCTATTTTATTTGCTTATTGCACTCTATCATTCTCACTAACTATCTTATTTTGCACTCTCTCATTCTCACTAGCCATCTTATTCGCTTATTGCACTCTTATCATTCTCACTAGCCATCTTATTCGTTTATTGCGCTCTATCATTCTCACTAGCTATTTTATTCGCTTATTGCGCTCTATCATTCTCACTAGCCATCTTATTCGTTTATTACACTCTATCATTCTCACTAGCTATCATAATTTGCTTATTGCACTCTATCATTCTCACTAACTATCTTATTTTGCACTCTCTCATTCTCACTAGCCATCTTATTCGCTTATTGCACTCTATCATTCTCAATAGCGATCTTATTCGCTTATCATACTCTATCATTCTCATTAGCCATCTTACTCGTTTATTTCGCTCTATTATTCTCACTAGCTATTTTATTCGCTTATTGCACTCTATCATTCTCAGTAGCCATCGTATCTGCGTATTACACTCCATCATTGTCACTAGCTATCGTATTTGCGTATTGCACTCCATCATTGTCACTAGCTATCGTATTTGCGTATTGCACTCTATCATTCTCACTGACCATCGTATCTGCGCATTGCACTCTATCATTCTCACTAGCTATCATATCCGCGTATTGCACTCCATCAATTTCACTAGCCATCGTATCTGCGTATTGCATTCTATCATTCTCACTAGCCATCGTATCTGCGTATTGCACTCTATCATTCTCCCTAGGCATCGTATTCGCTTTTTTCACTTCATCATCAATACTAACCGTTTTATCCACACTTTCACATCATGATCCACATTAGCTATTGTATCAGCTTATTTTACTTCTTCATCTTCACTAGCCATCATCCATCATTTCTGCTAATTTTATTTCATCATCCTCACTAACTTGTCCCCTTTCGCTTCATCATCCTCACTAGCTTTCGCATTCGCTCTTTTCACATCATAATCCTTACTAGCTGTTTATCCACTCTTTCACTTTATCATTGTCATGAGCAATAGTTTTGGTCATTTTCTGCTACCAAAACATTTTAAAGATTTTATAAGATTAGAAAATGATTTTTTTTATCAAAACTTCATTTTTGATAAAAGTAAATAAATGTAGATACATGTATTTGATATCAAAATCCTGATTTTTATATCAGAAATATATCAAAACTTCATTTTTCGATATCAAAACTAACCTTGAATTTTAAATTATAAAAACAATGGTAACTTTTGATATTAAGAATTCAATTTCTAAAGTCGTAAAATAGTTTGTATTTTCTTCATATTAATATTCTATATCTGATATTAAGAATTCATTTTCTGATATAAAAAAGTACGAGTTTGTCAACCCCTTCCCTTCTAAAAAAATTAACTGTTTATTATAGGTATTCCACCTTGATTTTGAGAAAAGAAATGGAAAGTGGTCATCCTAATTACAATACAATGCCTTGCCAGAACAATATAGCATAAGGGTAATGGTATTGATATTCCTGATTTTACAGCAGAATTCATGCTGACCTATAGATTAATTAATCAGAGCTCCTTATACATGATCAAGTATTTCCGTTCTCTCAACAGATCAGCCTATTACATTTCGTGACGATAACATTCTTTAACGTAGGATATGGACCCCGGTGAGGCGAGTATTATTCTTAAAACGAAAGTGAAATCGTGTATGAAACATTAATTAAAGTCTTGATGTACAGTATTTTCTGATACCCCCTCAAATATGTACATTCTCTGATGCCAGAAAATATGGTATCTTGTGACCTTACGTAAAAATGACTTGGCATGAAGAATTCAAATTTCTGATATAAGAAATATACATCGCTTTTAGATAACAAGAATTCATTTTCTGAAATCACGATTCTGAATCTGTTTTGTCAAGAATAACTAGTGTGCTATTTCAAAAAATCGAATTTGTTGGTATCAGATGATGCTAATTTTTGACATCAGAAAACGAATTTGGTGGGGTTTTTTTTCAAAAAAAAATTATTTGTAATATCAAAATGTGATTCTTAATGTAAAATAATCGATACTATGATATAAAATAATCGATGCTGTGATATAAACATAGATTTTTGTTATCAGAAAATAATAAAAGTGACATACTCTCTACTTGCAGTCGTATCCGTTTCTTTTACTCATCATTTAATATAAATCAAGTGGTGTACAAGAAGCCGATCTGTTGTTGCTTTTTCGAAGATAAGACAGTCATCAAAAGTGGACCGTTTGGTACAGCAATTTGTAAATTCCTGACGTAATTAATGGCCATTTACAAATCTATATGGTAACTCTGTATTTTGGTACAGTAATTGACAACATCTGTGTTGTAGTTAGAAAGTGTTCTAACAGCAATGGACCACTTCTGTGACGAGTTTTCCGTTACTCCTATCTCAACGACGCACTATCAAGTCCTGAATCGGTTGAGATCTTGCCAAAGCCATCTCCACAATGCGTCTATGATAAAATTTAGATTTAACATGTTTGTCATTTTCGACAGCAATCGTTTTCCGTTTCCAGACGTTTTCAATATAATCTGAAGACGCCAGACACGCTTTGAAGCAGCCCTTACATTTGTATGGGCAGCCGGCACTGTGTTTTAATGGTTTGTCCGTCGCGTACATCATCGGCTTTAGTAGTGATCCACGAGGAATAAAGATGACGTCATAATCTCCGAGATCGCCCTTTTTCTGGACTAGTTGTTTTTTCTGATAATCTGATCTGGTTTTCCAATACAGCGGAGTTTTGGGTGTTTTACATCCCTCTTCACGCACACTATGGTATTCCTGATGATAACGATACATCATGTCAGCGGGGGCAGAACGAGCGCGGGAGTCGATGTCATCTCTAGACTGAAGCTGCTCTCGACATTTATAACACGCCAAGTCCTTCTGAGCGTCTTTTTTCAGTTTGATCCACTCTAGATACTTTTTACCTTCCATATCCAACTTGTGTTCTTTCTGTTTCGCGGTTTCATTTTTGCCTTTTCTTGCGCCATAGGAGGTCTCTGGTCGTCTCGACAATATTTTAGCTTTATAATCTCTATAACTTGATTCCCCGAAATTTCCACAAAATCGACCCTGCTTAGTCTTATGATTGTTATTTGTGGCGAAATTTTCAATACTGTCCCTTTGCAATAGAGCTTTACCTTCAATACACTCTTCTTTACCAATGTCCTGTCGTTCATAATGCTTCCGTCCGACGATAGCTGAGGCACTCTTGGCTCGTTTTTGTATTCCATTCTCTAATTCCTTCCTAATGCTCTGGCTATCCATGTGTTTTGTCTGATACTGTATGCCATATGGGGAAAACCACGAATTAGCTAATATACCATTATATGTAGTACATCCCTTTTTACCGACACCTAGCTCGGAGGTCGACACTCGCAGTCTGGTCAATACAGTCTCTAATGTATTGCTTCCCATCTTCTCTAGAAAAGAGACCAAACTGTTTAATGGCGCGTGAATTTATCTCCAGGATGTAAATCTCTCACATACCGGATTCGAAAGTTGTTCTTCTCCAGTGAAAATCTTAAAATATCGTTACAGAATGACCGTGTATGCTGAAACATAACGGCTACTCTAGAGGCAACAGACGGGGATTGAAAAACAGATGAAGTTGCGAAATATTTTAAATGGGACGCAATGAGTTCATAAAAGGGTTAAATCTGCGATGAATATCTTAACAATTTTACAATTTATAAGAGCCCAGTTCGGGGTGGACATAGCACTAATAATACTTAGCCCACACTATATATAGTCATCTGCATCCCATACCCCATTCAAGCCCTGTATTGGCAGCCGATACCCTTGATGTCGTCCAAACCAAGTGCTTTCAACTTGATTCGCTCACCCACGAACTGTTAGTCTTGCTGATGATTTAACGTAATGGATAATTTAATTAACGAACTCATACAAAACTTCACCGGAAACGACACATCGATTTTTCTTTTCGTCTCTAAAACAGTAAATTGAGATGCTTTACAGAGTAATTTATTCGATTGGTTAATTATATTTTGACCTATTGAATGTCACGTCATGTACTCTATTGGAAAATTTCAGAGTTATCTTTCTTGCATTATGAAGTCTACACTTTCAGAACACGTGGAGGATAGAACAGGATCGCCAACACCCAGCGCATGCTAATCTCTCGTTGAGATTATAATACAAGCATGGTTGCAAAAACTAAAAGCTGAAATAGCTCTGTGGTAACATAACTTGCAATATTCTATTTATTGATCAATAAATAAATATACAAATTGTTGCTATGAAAGTGACAATGCATCATATATTAAGACATTTTCTCGCTCTTGACAATATTGTTGAAGTACATGTAATCTGAAACTGAAAAGCACAGTAAATATACATCAGTATGAATAACACAGTATGATATCTTAACATTAATAATGCATTCTCCTGTATATGAAAAAGCAGAGATGGGTCTCCACATCAACATACTATGATAAATGAGGTTATCACCATGTAATATAACGTATCTTCATATATATATTTATATGGTATAGCTATTATACCCAATTATGAATAAAATTATTTAAAACTAGGTAAAATATGCTATTAATTGAGATACGTAAGGTTTTATATATCACCGGTAAAGGGACACTATCAGGGGGTGTTTGCGAGACACTACTAAAACTTTCAAGTTTTTTTTTCGTCGTACGGCCACATGTAGAAGGGGGATAAGAAGTGTAAAACTTAACGAAGCACTAATCATCTGGTCTCCTCGGCATGCTTCGTGTGATAACTACAGTTTTCAAAAGGACAGAGACTATCTTGTTTAAAGGATTTACACCCGTCTGTCTCCAGAGAAATCAATGTAGACACGTCATTAAGATGATCGCGTATGCGTTTGTCTTCGTCATATGCAGACGGACATCGTTCTATACGTTTTTTCTTCTTTTTCGTAGAATGGGCGTTCTTTTTGAATATTTTTTTAATACTAGAAGTCCTACTGATATTATCTTGATTTGTTTGCATTAGTGGGGGTAGCTTCATTTGATCGTCTGACAATTTGTCATCATCATTTCCCACATTTACATCGTTCACTTTTCTTTCGCCGCTTCCGTTTATATGTGGCAGAAACAATCTCAAGGAAGCATGAGATTGCTCAACCTTAAAATCCACCTTAAAGTAAGCTTCCGAATGATCATTGTCGACGTCAACCGTCTCTTCGGAAGTATATCCCTCCCCATCATCTGTATCTTGTCGCGGAGGATATTCGCCCGGAATGTGTAGCCCGGAGTCTACATTAGGATTACTGATATTGATATATATATTCCTGGGTGTGTTGGCATCACTTTCACTTACTATAGAGTACGGTTCCGAAGCACTTATTGTTTGATTATTCATTGTTGTGTAAGTTCGCCTCGGAGTCTGCCAGCTTGGTGTACCTGTGAGGTTTTCTAACGCTGAAGTCTGTCTTTCTCGCGCTTTTCTAGACTCCGACTCGGATATTATTTGTAGTTTTTCCGTAGCGGCTATCAACCGTTTGAATGTAGGAGAATGACTTCTTGGGTGGTAGCCATGTTTAGACGGCACAATAATTTTGTCTTGTTTGCGTTTAAGTCGACATTGTAAAGGTTTAACTAGTTCAGCAAAAAATCGTACATCCTGGTATTCAATGGAATGAGTAGAACAACGCTTTGAAGGCAACGTATTGCTCGTTAAGTTTGTAATCGTGTCTTTGGTTCGTGCTTTGGAGTCCTGAATCGAGACATCACGTGACACAGATTCCTCATTTTCACCAATAGATAATGTTTTATTGTCCGGGACAGAAGATGGACCTCGAAGACTCAAGCCCTGTAGTCTGTAAAAAGACAATAAGATTTATAGGTACATTAATTCCATAAAATAGTAGGATATGACACAAACTATCACATAAACATATCTATTGTTGTTTGATCGATTCATCCCAATATCCTTGCATTTATATGGTGACGACACCTGCTTTGTTATATGGTGACGACACCTGTCTTGTTATATGGTGACGACACCTGTCTTGTTATATGGTGACGACACCTGTCTTGTTATATGGTGACGACACCCGCGTTTTTATATGGTGATGACACCTACCTTGTTATATGGTGACGACACCTGTCTTTTTATATGGTGACGACACCTGTCTTATTATATGGTGACGACACCTGTCTTGTTATATGGTGACGACACCTGTCTTATTATATGGTGACGACACCTGTCTTGTTATATGGTGACGACACCTGCGTTGTTGTATGGTGACGACACCTGTCTTGTTATATGGTGACGACACCTGTCTTGTTATATGGTGACGACATTTGTCTTGTTATATGGTGACGACACCTGCGTTGTTATATGCTGACGACACCTGTCTTGTTATATGGTGACGACATCTGCGTTGTTATATGGTGACGACACCTGTCTTGTTATATTGTGACGACACCTGTCTTATCATATGGTGACGACACCTGTCTTGTTATATTGTGACGACACCTGTCTTGTTATATGGTGACGACACCTGCGTTGTTATATGGTGACGACACCTGTCTTGTTATATGGTGACGACACCTGCGTTGTTATATGAACACGACATCTGTCGTGTTATATGGTGACGACACCTGCGTTGTTATATGAAGACGACATCTGTCGTGTTATATGGTGACGACACCTGCGTTGTTATATGGTGACGACATCTGTCTTGTTATATGGTGACGACACCTGCGTTGTTATATGAAGAAGACATCTGTCGTTACATGCACATAGATTTAGACCTATAAAATGTTTTACGTGCCACGTCTATAGTGACACGAGAACTCGAGTTTTCCTGTCTCATCTAAAAGACGACACCAAAGGGACTCGAAACTGAGACCTCTGGGTCATGAGCTGATCACCTAACCGATTTAGAAACGCTAGCTCCACATATATACACGTCACATGCAACAATGCATATATATACAATATATAACAAGTTTGTTGAATGAAATATGGTTGTAGAATACAGTTTGAAACTATTTATGTATTATTACTTTACGATCGATGAATAATCTGGTGTGTAGTGCAGAAGAGATATTGATAAATATGCATTCTATATGGAATATGGGGATTCATACTCCATGACTGATTACTTTAATGAGGTGAGTGATCGACTGCTTATCAGTATATAACATGTACAGTACACATTTTTAAAGTTTTATCCAGCCTTATTCCTCGATGATATATGTTAAGGTAGTCTGGTGTGTCTCCTAAAGTGTGTAACAAGACCGTGAAGTTACTCATCGCAGTATACACGAGTCGGTAATTAACTGTAGCCGATTGTATAGGGAACTAAAATTAATCTGAGCAAATCCACTTTTCCTTGTTTAGTTCTAGTTCTCTCTGTACTTATTCGACATAGTTATTTTGCATTTATATAATCATCCGGTTTCAAATCCAAAGTTGATCTTGCTTCTTGTTACTTAATGGTAAAGGTAAATAAGTAAAGCAGTAATATAATATTTACTGTAAATATTACTGAGAAAACTGTAAATACGAGATAGGATTTCTGCAGGAGATATCTAAGTCTATAGATTTCTAATTATTAATGGAGTGAGTCGATATGAAGGAGATCTTTGTCAGTCATGTCAAATGTAAACAGGATGGGAAAACGAACTACAAGTTGGGAAAACAAACAGCAGTTTTACACCCTTGAAACCACCTGCTCCACATACCATTTTTACATTGAGAGGGTGGACAAGAAAGACGAAGAAGGAATAAATTAATGCGCTATATGTCACCACTAGAAATGAGCATTTAAATCTATTTCTTAAAGAGTTATGTTACAAAATGTAATACTAGTAACATATCTCCAAATGTATGTCTTTAAAGTTCATAACATAACTTTAAAAAGCATAAAGTTAACAATGTTGACTTTAACGGATTTAATAAAGGAGACGAGGCAGAAAATTATCGGAATTATATGTCGACAGTATTCTGAACGATTTGAGCAATCAGCGCTCAGTTTTTACCTATTTAGAATAGGATAGTAACCGGTGCTGTGGCAGCACTTGGATGGGTTACCCGTCGACACGTTACAACAGGAATGCCATAGCCATACTATCATAACGAGAGTGTCATAGCCATACTATGTTTTCACAAGAGTGTCATAGCCATACTTATGTCTTAACAAGTGTGCCATAGCCATACTTATGTCTTAACGAGTGTGCCATAGCTACACTATGTCTTAACAAGTGTCATAGCCATACTATATCTTAACAAGTGCAATGCATGTAGCTATACTATGTTTTCACAAGTAAGTCAAGTATGTCATAGCCATACTATATCTTAACAAGGGTGTTATAACTATACTATATCTTAACAAGGGTGTTATAACTATACTATATCTTAACAAGTGCCATAGCTATACTATATCTTAATAAGTGCCATAGCTATGCTATATCTTAACAAGTGCCATAGCTATACTATATCTTAATAAGTGCCATAGCTATGCTATATCTTAACAAGAGTGTCATAGCTATACTATATCTTAACAAGTGTCATAGCTATGCTATATCTTAACAAGAGTGTCATAACTATACTGTATCTTAACAAGGGTGTCATAGCTATGCTATATCTTAACAAGTGCCATAGCTATACTATATCTTAACAAGTGTCATAGCTATGCTATATCTTAACAAGAGTGTCATAGCTATACTATATCTTAACAAGGGTGTCATAGCTATGCCATATCTCAAGAGTGTCACAGCCATACTTATGTCTTAACAAGTGTGCCATAGCCATACTTATGTCTTAACGAGTGTGCCATAGCTACACTATGTCTTAACAAGTGTCATAGCCATACTATATCTTAACAAGTGCAATGCATGTAGCTATACTATGTTTTCACAAGTAAGTCAAGTATGTCATAGCCATACTATATCTTAACAAGGGTGTTATAACTATACTATATCTTAACAAGGGTGTTATAACTATACTATATCTTAACAAGGGTGTTATAACTATACTATATCTTAACAAGTGCCATAGCTATGCTATATCTTAACAAGAGTGTCATAGCTATACTATATCTTAACAAGGGTGTCATAGCTATACTATATCTTAATAAGTGCCATAGCTATGCTATATCTTAACAAGTGCCATAGCTATGCTATATCTTAACAAGTGCCATAGCTATACTATATCTTAACAAGTGCCATAGCTATGCTATATCTTAACAAGTGCCATAGCTATACTATATCTTAATAAGTGCCATAGCTATGCTATATCTTAACAAGAGTGTCATAGCTATACTATATCTTAACAAGTGCCATAGCTATGCTATATCTTAACAAGAGTGTCATAGGTATGCTATATCTTAACAAGTGCCATAGCTATGCCATATCTTAACAAGAGTGTCATAGCTATACTATATCTTAACAAGGGTGTCATAGCTATGCCATATCTTAACAAGTGCCATAGCTATGCTATATCTTAACAAGTGTCATAGCTATGCTATATCTTAACAATTATCATAGCTATACTATGTCTTAGCAAGTGTCATAGCTATACTATATTTTAACAAGTGCCATAGCTATGCTATATCTTAACAAGAGTGTCATAGCTATACTATATCTTAACAAGGGTGTCATAGCTATGCTATATCTTAACAAGTGTCATAGCTATGCTATATCTTAACAATTATCATAGCTATACTATATCTTAACAAGTGCCATAGCTATGCTATATCTTAACAAGTGCCATAGCTATGCTATATCTTAACAAGTGTCATAGCTATGCTATATCTTAACAATTATCATAGCTATACTATATCTTAACAAGTGCCATAGCTATGCTATGTCTTAACAAGTGTCATAGCTATGCTATATCTTAACAATTATCATAGCTATACTATGTCTTAGCAAGTGTCATAGCTATACTATATTTTAACAAGTGCCATAGCTATGCTATATCTTAACAAGTGCCATAGCTATGCTATATCTTAACAAGTGCCATAGCTATGCTATATCTTAACAATTATCATAGCTATACTATGTCTTAGCAAGTGTCATAGCTATACTATATTTTAACAAGTGCCATAGCTATGCTATATCTTAACAAGTGCCATAGCTATGCTATATCTTAACAAGTGTCATAGCTATGCTATATCTTAACAATTATCATAGCTATACTATGTCTTAGCAAGTGTCATAGCTATACTATATTTTAACAAGGATGTCATTGCAATACTATATCTTAACAAGTGCCATAGCTATGCTATATCTTTACAAGTGTCATAGCTATATTATGTTTTCACAAGAGTGTCATAGACATACTATATCTTAACAAGTGTGTCATAGCCATACTTATGTCTTAACAAGTGTGTCATAGCTTTACAATGTCTTAACACGTGGCATAGCTATACTATTATATTTTCACAAGAGTGTCATAGCTATATAGAGTCATAGCCATACTATATTTTATAGGAGTGTCATAACTCCTAAATCAGTCATTTTGCCCCAAGAAATCACCCGTCACATTCGACATGAACTCTGTGTTTCCGATTAATTTTTTATCAGTAAAACCAATTATAATGGAGTAATAAAGTGATATTGTACATAAAACATCTGACAAATAAACTGAACATGTATAGATTCCGAGAGATTTCGTTATCAGATCGATATAGTAATTAATGACAACAAGATAGGCTTTTGGTAGACGATTATTCCTACGCCAGGTTTTGCTTGTCTTACCGTGTGTATATCGATGATTTTGTTTCCATTCCTGCGTGAAATGATAAAATGTAACATAACGTGCTCTAATATGAAGGATAATCCATTAATAAGGTCAGACATTTTCCGAAAGTCCAATGAAGCGCGAGGATACGGAAAACAATAGCATTAAAGACATCCAGGATGGAAGCTTTTATTCTGTAAATCAGCATGGACGAAGGCACTATCGAAACGAAATCAGGAAAGCTGACTGCCACAAGTATCCCATTGTTTTATATACAGGCACGAAGTGGAGCGAGCACGCGGGTAGGAGGGATCATTTTTAATAACAAATTCAAAGTTTAAAAGTAATTCCTTGTTCACGCAGACAACGAGTTTATATAGATTGAAGAAGTGGCATATATACAATGCGTTCGAGAAATGCAGGGTAGGCGGTGAAAGCCTTGGTCACGAAACATCTATATAGGTGAAGACATTGGAAGGATAGAAAATAAATGACTGAAACACTCGAAGGTTACGCTGTAGGTATTAACCTTCGTGAAATAATTTTATAGTGTGTATTGATATGAAACAGTTTAATGTCATATCAGCTGACTACAGCATTGCAGCAAGGGTAATTAAGGCGCCCGGCTCCCTAAATAATGGGCAAGACCTCCTGACATTGCCATACCTACGGCTGAATGCCAAATCAATGCATGGGACCTATCGTCATATAGTTAATTGAAAACATAAAAAATAAGTTCTATGTAGTATGGGTGACTGCCTAAAGTGACATTGAAATTTAAAGGGATATTAATATATACTTGTCATACAGGACATTTGGGGAAATACCGTAGTACTGCAAAGTGTTTCTGTTTAATATGCCTTCATGTGGCCATAGGTAATAACTTCATTGTTACATGTACACTGACATAGTTTTCTACACAATATTAATAAGTTAATGCTCCTTCAAACCCCGTAATACTATAGGCTCTACAGCACTCCTATGTAGCTATAGGAATATAGGCCCCTGACTACTAAGTGCAAATGCTTTACAGAACACATTGTGCGCTAAGTACCTTGCCCTGTCATATCTGTCAATAATAAAGTGAAATGATTTTCTCGATGCAGGTAGTTTATCAGGAACAGAACAAAATTTGACCTGGGAGATACTGGGTGCTTCCGTTATTATTATATATATGGCTGTCTTGCTATAAGAAACGTGGATTATTTTCTTTGTAGACTGATAAAATTTAACAATATTAAAAACTAATCATATGTTATCCTAGTGTCAAATAAAGTCCATAAACTGCCTACCAACAGCCATCAAAACGACGCAGGGATGTAATTAACAAACAATCCCTGTACACGGATTTTCTTGAACCGTTCGCAAGTTGACTGTGTGACAGCGTGCACACTCCATGGTACAGAGAGTACAAGAGTTTTATTGGACGTTTGATTTTAATTCTGATGCAAATAATATCAATTACCCGACTAAGATTTATAAATGGAATAAGGCAACTAAGATGAGAAAATTAGGTGACGACATTGTTGCAAGATGTTCTGTAAGAGATACTCTGTGTATTGTTTTATATAATTCAAATGCATATCGTAAAGAGCTGTATGACTGCTAGTCATATTTCATGTCAATGGCTCTCAATCATGGCTTGGCATACTTTGATTTCTGACCTCTGATTACTGGGTTGTTCTATTGACGCAGTACGTCAATCATTTGGCATAGCATGGTCATTCAATAAGATCAAGAACATGGAATGGTGTATGTTCAGAACATGGAATGGTGTATGTTCAAAACATGGAACGGTGTATGTTCAGAATATTTTTCCCATCCCACACTTCATACCACGTGATCTGGATAGTCTGCCCTAGAGATCAAGATGCCTTCACAGGTGGTTTCTGACTTTGTAAAAGTCTTAGAGGCTCAAGTATTTTTTCTAATTAAACTTTGTGTCTATACACCTGCTCTTGATTTTGCAATGCTATGGAGACCAGATATGTTCACGCCTGATAATCTTACATTGGCGATATCATAGAGATAATTCTGTTTCATCCCTATGCTTTTGATATGTGTCTCTATAGGCTTTGGAGTTTGAAAATAAAATTGTATGTTTTGATACCTCGAGTCTGAACCTGGTTACTTCATCGAGGCAAATATATATATTATTATATATGGTATATATACTGCGCTTTTAAATTCTAGACCTATATCACAGACACGAAAATGTTTTGGATTTGTAAGATTTATGTTTTTTTTCTGTATATAAAAGATAGTGTCTCGTAAGTCATCTTTTGGTTGGATGTTTGACCTTTTTAATGAGAACGTTGTTTTATTGTATAAATGTATATCTTTGTATTATTGGTCAAACATGTGACACTTAAATAAACTATCTATTGTTATTGTAGTAGTAGTAGTAGTAGTAGTTGTTGTTATTGTTGTTGTTGTTGTTGTTATCATTATTATTATTATTATTATTATTATTATTATTATTATTATTATTATTATTATTACTCATAACAAGATATAATGGTGTAAATTCGATTTCATGATTTACAAAATAATTTGGAACCCGTACATAAACCTTTTGGTATAACAAGCAAATTATTAATAATGATCTCACTTAATAAATATCTGGCAATACGATCTTTACGCAATCTTCATATTAAAACTGAAGTATCATGAAAGTGGAATTTAGTAAGAAATGTGCCGTTATACACTCGATTAGTATAGTTTACTGACTGTGTACACTGCATAAAGATCTATGTAAGTGCGCGCACTCGAAGAAGGTCAAATATTTCATATAGATATAAGTATTTAGAGTATAAAAACGAGAACAAAGTACAGAATACTTAAATTCTTCTTTGAAACTGAAAAGGTATAGCAAATTTTATTTATACACATTTTAGAAAATAAACCCTGAACAGAATTTTCTATCATAATTGAGTAATTTAAGCTCAGTAACACTATTAACAATGGCGGTGCCAAGCCTGGCATACCTTCGAAACGACATATTTGATCTTATCATGTCCTTTGCTTTCTACAATGAAAATCAACAGGGTTCATAACTTCATATTCTCTTCATGGCAATACTTCTATGACTTATGATTATTTTACGTCGAGTAGATTTTCTTCTGTGGCGTTCAAAATGGTTCAGACACACAGGGAAGTATGGCAAAGATGCTATAACCACCCCCATACTCTTTTACCCAAACAATGTTTCAAGGGGATACAAATGGAAGAAATCTCATGAAATCTGTATTATCTTCAAAATATAATGGTGTATCAAGTTTGAATCTAGTACATCTTTGTTCACTGGGAAAAAGGTTTTGAAAAACAGATCTAGAGAATGGCTGACAGATAACTACAAAGCCCCTAGCCCCAATCGGGTTAATTACCGATGTACATACCTGCGATGATACTTCACAATCATTGCTAATCCAGTATTTCATCGATAGCCATTGCTTTTCTAGAGAATCATAAATAATCAGTGCTAACGAGCTGTGTTATTATCAATCACTGCTAATTTAGTACAGTGTATATCATGTGACAATCCCTGCTAACAGTTTGTCTCAGACAATAATTGCTGATAAATTGTATTAAAACAACCACTACTAATAATATCTCAGACAATCACTGCTAATCCATTGTATTAAAACATTCACTGCTAAATATATCACAGGCAACCATTGTTAATCTATTGTATAATAGATGACCACTGCCAAGTGTCTCAGACAACCATTGCTAATCCATTGTATTATAAACAACTACTGCCGAGTGTATCTCTGACAGCCATTAATCCAGTTTATAATAGACAACCACTGTCAAGTGTATCTCAGATTACCATTGCTAACCCAGGATATATTCCATATATCTCAGACAACCATTGCTAATCCCAAGTATATTCCACATATCTCAGACAACCATTGCTAATCTAGAGTAAATTCCCATATATCTGAGACAACCATTGCTAATTCAGAGTATATTCCACATATCTCAGACAATCGTTGCTAATCCAGAGTATATTCTACATATTTCAGACAACCATTGCTAATCCCGAGTATATTCCACATATCTCAGACAACCACTGCTAATCTAGAGTATATTCCACAAATCTCAGACAACCATTGCTAATCCCGAGTATATTCCACAAATCTTAGACAACCATTGATAATCCCGAATATATTCCACATATCTCAGACAACCATTGCTAATCTAGAGTATATTCCATATATCTCAGACAACCATTGCTAATTCAGAGTATATTCCACATATCTCAGACAATCGTTGCTAATCCAGAGTATATTCTACATATCTCAGACAACCATTGCTAATCTAGAGTATATTCCACATATCTCAGACAACCACTGCTAATCCAGAATATATTCCACATAATATCATTGTAGTTACAGAGTACTGTATCCAGTATTGCATTGCTCATCCAGATCATCACAAACAATAAATGCTAATCTAGAATTTTCACTATAATCATTGTAGAGATAATACTAATCCATGGTATTATCTATAGGTCACTGTCATTCCTGTCTTCGGTCATTCGATAAGTGACACATATCATCATTTCAAGAAACTGAGAACTTATAAATGTTCGTATCGTGATGTTGTTACATATCATTATGTTGTTTCATGTCGTGATGTTGTTAACCTGTTGTGTTATAGTACCGATACATAAAACGTCCTCAAACAATTACTCACAAAAACTCAATAATTCAATTTAAATTCTACAACTCAAAGAGATAGAGAATATCTCTGTAAAGACTATATTCAACATATTGTATTTCAACGGAAAACAAAGGATGACAAATTTTCTCCAATGAGTTCTGTGTAAATATACTTCAAATTATCCCGGGTAGCGAGCGACAATATACGCTTAACTATTTCAATGCGCTATGGATTTTACATTAATATTACAGGAGTCGGACCGATTCTGACAACGTGACAACAGAATTGTGCAAAACTCCAACATAGACGTTGACTACTTAACACCTGGTGAAGATCTATTGTCTCTACTCATGACAACAAAACACATTCACTGCATATATCTGATAACTTAAACATAGATACATGTATACCTACATGTAATTACATATATACTCGAAGTAACCCAAATCATCTTAAATCACACAGCCCTTAAACAGTAAGAAATTAGTTTTCTCTAACTACAGTGGAGTCTCATGAATATGCTTCTCTATTTCATAATGTGTTTTTACATAAATCTTCATATGCTCTATTTTCCGCATGGGGTGGGGTGGAAGAGAAGTCGCCTCTCTTACATCTCAACCCAAACAAATTTCTTCCGGTCCACAGTAAACACGGTATGCCAAAGGTCTGACCTACTAACGGAAAACTGTATGTCTTATCTACACTACAGTATGGTGTGCCTTACCTATACGCCATTGTACTATATGCCTTATCTACACAACGGTGTGGTGTGTGTCTTAACTGCACAACGGTATGCCTTATGTCTTACACACACAACGGTATCAGTGGCTGATTTAGTCACATATTTACTAATAAATATCTAGATTTGGCACCAAAAATGGCTGAGTAGTTTGGATTATACACATGTGCCCCCCCCCCCCTTTCGGAAATTCGCCACTGAGTATACTCAGTCTTTTCTACAATACAGCATATTGTAAGTTTGTATATATTTTATCAATAAAAACTAATCCTATTTGTCTTATCTACAAGTAACTTGTAACTTTTTTTATCACAGTACAATGCTGTATAGCTTAGCTACACAACGACATGCTGTATAATTGATCTACACGACATTATGCCGTATATCTTATCTACACAACACTTTGCTGTATTTTTATCTACACAAGAGTATGCTGTATATCTTATGTACACAACGGAATCTCACCTACAAGACGGTGTAGTGTATTTTTATCTACAGAACTGTATGCGGTATCATCTTATGTATACTACGGTATGCCAAATGTCTTATCTACAGAACTGTATGTTGTATTATGTTATGTATACTACGGTATGCCAAATGTCTTATCTACAGAACTGTATGTTGTATTATGTTATGTATACTACGGTATGCCAAATGTCTTATCTACAGAACTGTATGTTGTATTATGTTATGTATACTACGGTATGCCAAATGTCTTATCTACAGAACTGTGTGTTGTATTATCTTATGTATACTACGATATGCCAAATGTCTTATCTACAGAACTGTATGCGGTATTATCTTATGTATACTACGGTATGCCAAATGTCTTATCTACAGAACTGTATGCGGTATTATCTTATGTATACTACGGTATGCCAAATGTCTTATCTACAGAACTGTATGTTGTATTATCTTATGTATACTACGGTATGCCAAATGTCTTATCTACAGAACTGTATGTTGTATTATCTTATGTATACTACGGTATGCCAAATGTCTTATCTACAGAACTGTATGCTGTATCATCTTATGTATACTACGGTATGCCAAATGTCTTATCTACAGAACTGTATGTTGTATTATCTTATATATACGACAGTATGCCATGTCTTCTCTAAGCATTAGTAGATTTGTGCCATATGTGTTATTTACGCAACGGTACTCTTAATACCCAGTACGATTCTAACTACCGGTACATACATGTAGTGACATAATTCCTCATACTTTTTCTGTGACAAACAAGCGTTCATGTGATGCAGGAATTCAAACCATTAAGACTTTTGTAAAAAATGATAAACAGCATTAGTGTAGCTCGCGTTTATTTTGATATGATCTCAGTGATTGTCTTTGTTCTGGTCAACAATATTGATTTAGTGCTTTAAGGTCACATTTCGACCGGAACTGCGAGTTTCAGTCATCAATATGATAACCTCAGTTTCCACTACTCTCCATTATATACATAGAATCCCACGGAATTCTTTTAATGGGATTGTCGAACATAGAGATGATATCAGCCTCAACACCCACACCAAGAAATCTTCGTTTCTCCCAAAATTTGGGTTTTGTTTGGAACCAACAAGAAGACCTGATTGATAAAAAGAATTACTTAAATCGTTATGGTGACTTGCTTTATACACATTCGCAATGGGAAACCCTATCATAGCTTTGAGATGAACAATATACCGAGGATTTACTTGTAATATACCAGTGTATAATAAGAATTGTAAAGGTGTTACCAATTTCCTTACGATTCCGTGAACAACAAACATCACATTTCTCTTTCAAATCTGACTATTCATGATTAATATATACCGTAAATTTACCTGCTGATGCCGCGGTACCGTTTGTGTAAGTTCCGTGGCTTCTTGTTTATAGGCAGGACAGTGACGTCATGATTGACCATCAAGAGGGACATGTTTAATGTCCGATTCATACACTGTATTTTACATATTCAACAATTCCATTCCGCATAGGACAGAATATTACCGACAACATAAAGCGTCCATCCGTATGTCTTCATGATAAATAAGGTCTTTTAGTCACTACACACACCGCACTCACTTCACATGACCAAGTAACATTACATTCTAGTCAAAGGGATTATATGGACTGTGTTTAACGTCAAGGATTTCACTTCTGATCATTTTTGGAATTTGTTCCGTCAAGTGCTTATAAACAATGACCAAACCTACAGCTTTTACTGTAATTATAAAGGCTTGTAAACAGAACACAAACAAATTATATGGTTCACCTCGCCTTAGGATTACGGAACAACCTTTAAAGAATTAAATATATATTAAGATACATTGCGAATCTAATCCTATTTTATCAGGTACTATGTATGCTATCTTCTTTCCTATATTCTTCTTTCTTTCTCTCTTTATCTATCTATTTATTATTCATTCATTCATTCATTCATTCATTCATTCATTCATTCATTCATTCATTTATTTATTTATTTATTTATTTATTTATTCATTCATTCATTTATCCATTTTCTGCAATATATGCAAATCTTTAAGATATGTAACTGCCAGTTTCCGTTCTACTGTAGTTTTAATCTGCACTTAATGTTATAACGTTCATGACAGACGGACGGAAAACGGTGCCATACTATGACACACCAATGTATTCATCAATCTATGATCGGACGTTGCTTTGATATACATTAAGTATGAAACGCCAAATTAACATATATCCAAATAATTATACCCCCACAAACAAAGTTTGGGGGGTATATAGGAATCACCTTGTCCGTCTGTCTGTCTGTCTGTCTGTCCGTCTTGTCAGTCCAGAAAACTTTAACCTTGACCATAACTTTTGAACCAAAAGAGATTGGGTATTCATACTAAACATGTATATTCCTTGTGGCAAGACCTTTCTTTTGGTGCCAAAATGTTTGACCTTGTGACCTTGGCTTTGACATTTGACCTACTTTTTAAAAACTTTAACCTTAGCTATAACTTTTGAAGCAAAAGAGACTGGGTGTTCATACTACGCAAGTATATTCCTTGAGGCAAGACCTTTCTTTCTGTACCAAAATTTGTGACTTTGTGACCTTGGCCTTGACATTTTATTTACTTTTTAAATTTTTTTTTAACCTTAGCCATAAATTTTGAACCAAAAGAGACTGGGTATTCATACTACACATGTATATTCCTTGTGGTAAGACCTTTCGTTTGGTACCAAAATTTTTGACCTTGTGACTTCGGCCTTGACATTTGACTTACTTTTTAAAAACTTTAACCTCAGCCATTACTTTTGAAAGAAAGGAGATGGGACCTTCATACTACACATGTGTATTCCTTGTGGCAAGACCTCTCTGTCGATACCAACATTTTTGACCTTGTGACCTTGGTCTTTTGTCTTTGGTCTATGCCCTATTTTGAATTTTGGTGCCGCAGGGGGTATTTGTCCCGTTAGGACAGTTCTAGTTGTACCTATCTTCAAATAATCGCACCTATCTTCAAATAATTGTACCTATCTTTAAATAATTGAACCTATCTTCAAATAAATTACACCTGTCTTTAATGGAATTGCACCTATCTTCAATTCAATTAAAGATACGTTCAATTGAATTATACCTATCTATAATTCATTTGAAAATAGGTATAATTGATTTAAAGATAGGTGCAATTGATTTGAAGATAGGTGTAATTGAAACATATCCACAAAGGATTTGAAGATAGGTGCAATTCAATTAAACCTAGATTCAATTCGTTTTTGAGTTATTGAAAATAATGAACTCTCCCTTGGAAAGATTTGATCATGGCGGGAAATATGGAGGTTTAATTCACTGCAGTTGTACCTATCTTCAAATCAATTGTACCTATCTTCAAAGGAATTAAAGAAAGGTATAATTGAATTAAACCTATCTCATATTCATTTGAAGATAGGCATAATTGAATTAAACCCATCTCTAATTCATTTTGAAGATAGGTACAATTATTAAATAAATTTTCGCACCAGTATGACGTACAGAAACAAACATAAGGGGTGCAGTTATTATTGTCAATATCGTGATGATTAAAGATAGGTTCAATTCAATTGCACCTATCTTTAATTCAATTATACCTATCTTTAATTCACTGCATTTGTACCTATCTTCAAATCACTTGAACCTATCTTCAAATGAATTAAAGACAGGCATAATTGAATTAAACCTATCTCTAATTTATTTGAAGATAGGTATAATTACTTGAAGATAGGTACAATTATTTGAATATATATTAATTTGGCGTTCCATAATTAAGCAATAATTAGAGACATATTTCATGTCAGTGTATGAGAATCGTTGGGTCATGGATTTTACGGGACTACTTGTTGCCAGCCACAGATTCTAGTGTTTGTAGAGAGTTTGTATTGCCTACAAATATACATTTTATGACGTGCTTCATGTACGACCTGGTCGCTGATATCGTGAACACAACACGCACTGGATTAACAATGATAGGCACACGTACTTGATCAATGCTAAGAGGGTTAAACATGGCGACATTCTCCGGTATCTTAGCACGGACTATCAGTCAAAAAAACAAAACAAAACAAAACATAAAAAACCCTCACGATTTACAGGTCTTAGTAAACAATATTCATCAAAAACCATGGTCATTAGTGATTGACAAAACTTTGGTACTAGAAGGTTTCCAACCAGTTTTCTTTTGAACCATAAATCTATACAGTAGGAAAGTGTGTACAATGTAGATCCAAACAGACTCCAGTACGTTTGTTTTCTCTTATCTCCGTCTTTAATTTCCCTGATAATGTGATATTGGATATTTTCATAACTTACGATGAAAAGATGTAATAAGCGCAAATTAAAATATCTTTTTCAACTATTCTAAAACTAAAGACGTACTATCGCATCTTCCAATACCATATTAAATAATAAAACATACTTATCACCTATACTATATTGAACATATGGCGATATGATTTTCAATGTCCATCAAAGTACCATGATGCAAAAAGAAGGGGAAAAGGGGGGGGGTGGAATAACACTGGCCGGCGACATAAAGGTGGAACAAAACTGGCCGTCGACATAAAGGTGGAATAACACTGGCCGGCGACATAAAGGTGGAACAAAACTGGCCGTCGACATAAAGGTGGAATTACATTGGCCGCCGACATAGAGGTGGAACAGCACTGGCTGTCGGCATATAGGTGAAATAACAATGGCCGCCGACATAAAAGTGGAAGATGGAATAACACTGGTCGCCGACGTCGAAATGGAATAACACTACCCACTGACACAGAGGTGGAATGACACTCGCCGTCGTCATAGCACTAGTGACATAATTAATTCGTTGGATGGAAATAATTTCTTAATGTAAACTTAAGCGGACCCCATGAATAGTCAAACCGCACAGCATTGGGGGCTGAGGTTCATCAAATTATCATATGTAAGAAAGTCGGCGAATGTTGTTCCAGTTGGACTAACATTTACATTAACAATATACCTGATGCCTCATTGGGCATGAAAAAGATCAAACGATTAACATTGTTCTGATAAGACGTTGGAGTTAAGTGATAGATTAAAGTATGTTTTACATTAAATCGATTTAAAAAAAAGTTGGAGTTGTTGATTTCTTTGAGGTATGGAGCCCTTACAACTTTCATTCATTCAGATTTGTATAATCACGAACAGACGTTAAAAATTCAAATAGAGAGGATTCAATCACTTATCGAAGAGAACAACACGTTTGTAATTAACAATGGATAAAAATTCAAGCGCTTAACCACTACACAAAGCCTGCCCCCTACATTTGGACAAAACCATCAATAGACAATGTTATATATAAGAAAGAATAGCGTGGCACGATGCCTCAGTTTATACTGTCACACACCAACGTATGCCATGACAAGGGGTCTCGGTTTATACTCTCATGTGCCATAATATACCGTGACACCGGGTCTCAGTTTATAATGTCACGTGCCAACGTATACCGTAACACGTACCTCGGTATACACTGTCACGTACCAACGTATACCATGACACGGGGCCTTCGTTTATACTGTCACGTGCCAACTTATACCATGACACGGGGCCTCAGTCTATACTGTCAAGTGCCACGTATACCATGACACCGGGACCTCAGTTTATATTGTCACGTGCCAACATATACCGTAACACGGTACCTCGGTTTACACTCTCACGTGCCACGTATACCATGACACAGGGCCTCAGTTTATATTGTCACGTGCCAACATATACCGTAACACGGTACCTCGGTTTACACTGTCACGTGCCAACGTATACCATGAAACGGGGCCTCCGTTTATACTGTCACGTATACAGTGATGTGGGACCTCGGTTTATACTGTCACGTGCCAATGTATACCGTGACACGGGACCTCGGTTTACACTGTCATATGTCGCCGTATACCGTGACACGGGACCTCGGTTTATACGGTCACGTGCTAATGTATACCGTGACACGGGACCGCGGTTTATACTACCACGTACCAACGTATACCGTGACACGGGACCTCGGTTCATACTGTCACGTGCCAACGTATACCGTAACACGGGACCTCGGTTTTAAACTGTCACGTCCCAACATATACCGTGACACGGGTGCCTTGGTTTATACTGATACGTGCTAACGTATACCGTGGCACGGGACCTCGGTTAATACTGTCGCGTGACAACGTATACTGTGACATAGAGGCCTTAGTTTATACCATATTCTGTAAAGGACAAGGAGGCATATGACAAATACGGGGCGATTTACCTAGAACGAAGCCACAGTTCGAGAAACCACCAATAACAGTAGTGTACAATATACCGGCGGACGTATCATACACGTACAGGAATTTATATCTACTCCAGTCCGTGCATACATAATAAAGTGAATATCCCCCTCAATATTCGAGTGGAGAGGCACACTTTTACCGGTACATGTCTGCCGCCCTCTAATTCTACGTTCTAATTCATTCGTTCTGCTTAATCAAATCATTCTTGTAATAAACATTCAGAATCTGAATCTGATTTGATATGAATGCAAGTTTCACAAAATGACCAAGGAGTCCTGATAAGTGTACATGTAATGTACGTTTTTCTATATGTTCAAATGAGTGTTTTGATCTGAGAGACATGGAACTAAGAAGTCATCAAGAAAAAATTGAAACATTACTTGTCTCCTTATTGTGCTCATATGTATATATTTTTGTATTTATTTCCTCGACTTGAAAAGATGTTGTAGGACTTTTGCGACGAGTGTTTGATGCAACCAGGGGACACTTACTCCTCCCGGGCACCTGGTCTCACTTCGATTTAATTGGGCTTCGCATTTGTCTGAATATGACACTTTACACGTTATTGTCCTTTTATTCCATGAACTATGAGATATGATAACCCTTTGGTACTTCTTCGTTGTTTACTTATGTCGACTGATAATTTGTATATGCTGGTTTATAATATATATATATATATATATATATATATATATATATATATATATATATATATATATATATATATATATATATATATATATATATATATACGGATCTAATCTAGAAATATCTGAAAAGGAGGAAGTGTAGCCTCTATGACTAATGTTTTGCACTACTTGATCCGGAAAGGACAGGGGAGCCCTAAAAATGGTCAAAAATATCTTTTTGCTAAAATTGGTTGCAACCCCAGCAACATCCTACCCCTTTAAATCCGCTAATGCATTCGAAGTTTGAAGTAATACCGTCAGTATTAAGGACATATCCGGCTCGCAAACATTTATATCTCTTAAAGAATTCCTCAAATCAAATGCAGTTGATGACAAGGAAGATAACTATAATTTAGTTATGAATAAAGCTGCAGGATTGCCAGGAATATTGCAAATATAGATCTTCTTTGTTTTTTTCGGAGAACGCTTTTTATGGTAAGGTTTCAATTTATTTAAATTATTCATGTGATTATGTATCCAATATATTTTACTTCAATATGAAGAGAAAATATCCGCCAGAAAAGATGATATGGAGTAATGTATTGTTTTTGCCTATACATGGCAATGAAAAATGTCTGAATCAGTCAATCAATGAAGTTGAAAAGACTCTAGATTTTCATTTGGTAACCACATCAGACGTAAATATATGACCTTAATTATTGATAAAAGATATAGGATCTAACTGAAAGAAGTGAATGGGGGTTAAAGGACGTGAACCCCCCCCCCCTTTCCTCCAATCCCAAATCATATTAGTATCATAAGGTCAGCATAACCTATGATAATTAGGTCATGCTGACCTTATGATATTAGTTTGGGATATTTAAATGAAAGGTTCTCTTCCATCCAATAACAACTCTGAAAATTTCCCTTACAGAACATTTCAATAAAGTGGTTTGTCTACACCTAGTAAGACCCCTCTCAATCTCTGCATATCGCGATCACGTGACTGCTTTTCACTGACCATATCTCAATATGGTCAATGGACCATATGAGTTAAATCAATTGAATTAACAGTCTTTGCACTACTTTTCCACTGACAAACTTACGAGGGCTGATTGATATGTTGTGAACCTTATATTGAAGGAGGTTAGCGGAGATTTCCTTTTCAGTCCTACTATTCCCTGACTATTTAAAGCCCTGTACCTCTCAACTGGTGTCATTTGGTCGGTTTATATCAACGAGGTTGCACTCTAAAGTTAATATGGCAAATGACTTTTGCAAAATGAACAAAATCGGTAAAAGAACAGTGATCCATTATTTGCATAAGAAAGGTTTAAAATCTAAATATGTCCATACTGATGTGGTACCAACACTAGGAAAAGATATCCTTTTACATTCTACAGTAAAAGATGGAGGGCGAAATTTAAGCGCGGCAGGTAGGATCTTGAGGATGACCCCCGTCCTGGAAGGCTTGTCACTGTTGCAACCCTAGAAATGGTCAATAAAGTCCATGATATTGTTTTGACTGACAGGCGAGTTACAGAAATATATATAGCGGTTATAGTTGGCATTTCCCAGGAAATAGTACATCCCATTCTGACAGAGGATCTCGTTAAAAAAAAGCCAAATTCAGCCCGTTAAAGGGTATCAAAACTTCTGACAGTTGATAAGAAGCACACCAGGCGCACTTTGTCGGGTGCTAATCTGAACCCTTTAGAGGTAATTTCTGCTAACTTTCTTCAGAGATGTGTTACTATGGATTAAACGTGGGTCCATCAATTCACCCAAGAGGCCAGACAACAGTCTAAACAATGGAAGCATCCTGATTCACTCCGGTCAAAGAAGGCAAAGGCTGTTCTATCAGCTGGAAAGGTTATTTCCTCGGTTTTCTGAGATGCTAATAGTATTCTGCTGATAGGTTATCTCCAAAAGGGGGCAGACAATCAATGGCACATACTATGTATCACTTTTCAGGCAGTTACTGGAAAATATTAAACTCAAGCGCCGCGGAAAACTCGGTAAAGGTGTGTTATTCCACCAGGACAATGGCCCTGTTCAAAGTCTGTCATTGCCATGGCTGCCATAAACGATTGTGGCTTTAAATTGATGAAGCATCTGCCTTATTCCCTTGACCTCGCTCCATCAGACTTCATCCATTTCCAAAACTGAAAACGCCCATTTCCGGTACCCATTTTCAGTCAGATGATGACGTCATACATGCAGTGGCGGACTTTCTGAACGATCAAGAAATGGACATAAAAGTGGCACTGAGGCCCCTACTCATCGCTGACAAAAGTGTATAAATATTGAAAGGGACTATGTTTCCAAATAATGCAATATGTTCGCCAAAATCCAAACCCTTACATATGAGGCTCACAACATATCAATCAGCCCTCGTAGCAGTGGCGGATCCAGGATTTCTGAAAAGGGGGCCCACATATGTACTAGCAAAACTACTCAGTCATTTTTGGTGCCAAATCTGGATTTGGGGGATTTTTAGTAGTAAATATGTGACGAAAAGGGTGGGGGCGCTCTCTAAATTCACCACTGCGTAGTAAACAGGAGCAGTTAACTCACCTTATTAAGATGCCTTCATGTAGAATATGTTTATATGCCCTTTTGGTTTGTTTCACTAAAGTTCTTACGAAAATTATAAGGATTTTTTTTGTAAATTTCAATCCCAAATTTTGAAAATAGGGAACTTGAACTGCAAATAACTAAATTCACGATGATATTTTTTTCATTTTCAAACTACAACAAAACATGTTATGCAATTTTTTTTTCTTATAACGAACGGGAATTGTATACTCGGTGTCGTGTCGTTTGAGCTTTCTGTATCCTGTGTCGTGTCATTGCCTATATATCGCGGTATATCGTTACGTCCTATGACATATTTGTAACTTGGGAAATTAAAACGCATAAAGGACTATTATTATGTACGTTTTAATATCCAAAATTACAAATATGTCATAGGACGTAACGATATACTGGAGAGTTACATCCTTAACAATAATGGACAGTTTACAATGGAAAGATAATTACATTGTATAATTAACTCATCATATATATATAACTTCTACGTATACGTCATTTCTAATTAAACCCCTGTTTTTAGGTCATTACAATGTACCTCGATACAACGGCGGTGGGTGCTTTTTAAGTGCGACATAACCCGAGGCAGATTAACGATATGTACGTCGTGACTGCTCGTTCTTGGTTTCCAGTTATAGGTTAAGGGAAACACACCGATTCATTGAGGGCGTCTACACAATGTTCAGTAATCTGTGATCGCGCACACATACCTACCCTATCAGGGATGTACTTATGCTTGTATCTTGAAGATTGAAGATTGGCTGCCTTTTCAGTGCAGAACAATATGAAATGTCAATATGGACATTGTTACGAATAATTACATTGAATTATAACATTTAATCCTCCTCGGTCTACCGGTGTAACTCCCGTGGTGTAAAGTTTATTAAAATTCAATATATAGCGCTCCAAGTCGCCGCCTAACTGTACAGTCCGGTAAATAAGATTTAAGGACACTAGTAACGTGCCCAAAGCATAGCACATGTACTTGTAACACTGCGTATGAAAGTAAAATAAAATAATAATAATGATTGGTTCTAAGTTGATTTCTTGGTTTGCTTGGGTTTTGTTATATATGATTAATAATATACAGAAATTAAAAACAAATAACTAAATAAATTAAAGGGCTACTGTTTGAGAATCGAACCCCTATTTTGTGGCCAAACCAGTCACTGAACCACTACATTCTATATGACCCCCCCCCCCTCTAAAATAAGTCACAAAATAATGAAAGAAATTCTAAGAGTGATACTAACTGGCTTCCCGATTGTGTTCTTCTCTTACGTTTGAAGTATATCTCAGTTTCTTGTCTGGTTGGACCGAGCACGGGAATTTTCCTGATTTTTTCTGGAGACTGTATACTTCTGGACTCCGGCCTACTCAGGGATTCTGGAGAATTTTCTGGAACCTTTGCTCGACAGACTGTTCCATTTTCCGCGACTATATTCAGATAGTGTGGTGAATTCTCCGGGGCACTTGCCCGACAAATAGTTCCATTATCTGCTACAATATTCCATACTTCATATGTCAGCGTCTTCTGACGAACGATATTGACGTCTTGAGAGGCCTTTGCTCTCGTCACATCTTCCAGAGTTGTTCCACATCGTCGAAGTTTTGGCGGTTCTGACTGAAACTCGGATTTGAAGCATGTCTTTTGTCTTGGCAAGCGATAAAAGCTCTGACTTAATCCGACTGTCCCTGGCATTCTATGTGTTGTTTGGGGTTTCTTTTCAGCTTGAAGATGTAATCTCCCAGAGGATATTCCTCAGAGAATCATTAACATCGTACATACTTTAAATCACACCATAAATTGTCAGCATATGTCACACCATTTGTCTGAAACTCTTGCCGTCGTTCAGTCGGTCACTTCTTGCACTTTATAACTATATATTCAATTTGACCATACTGATCACTTTGCATAACAATGACACCGATATGTTTAATGTTATAAGATGACAATGTCTTATGATTTAAATACCAGCGTACATAGAGTATGTACATCTAAGTGTAATCCCTACTGAGAGGGCCCCGTGTAACCCACAGATCTTATTTATTTCCCTTTATTTGTCCTTTTTGAGTGTTGTGAGTAGAGACAACAATAGTAAATCCGCACTTTATTATGACAAGAAACCGATCTTAATCACCTTCAGTTGACGTTCACGTTATTTAAACTACCAATATTAGTGCTTTTGATGAACTATACAACCTGTTGAAGTAATGTAAACATAACGAGAAAAAGCTCGTCAAATTTTGATATTCGCAAATATTAAAGACATATCAAATGGAATACAAAAGAATCGTTTGTTAGAGAAGGTTTGGGAACTGAATAACAATAAAAGTTTTATGAACACACAGTGGTCGATTGTACGTTACTAACATACGCCAATGTAGATTATACCACGCCATGGCATCAAGGCATGCATCGTAAAAGCTGTATCAGATCACACAAATGCAATTAAAGTGTCAATGAGGTTTCAAATAATGCACGTTCTTTCACGCCTAAGTCCTTCATTTAGTAAAATTCCGCCAGCCTTTTCGACGATGATCTGTGATAATCGAACTTTTCATCACGATACTTTTTAGCAAATATACACGTACAAACCAAGTATAAAAGAAAGTTGTAAAGAAAAGACGTATAAAATCTTTAGATATCCCAAAATGACATTCTATCTATGCATTAAACACCCCCCCCCCCCCACACACACACACACACACACACAAAACAAAAAGAACAAAAAAAGAAAAAAAAAAACCAAACGGAGAAAAAGCCCGGTTGTTTGACATAACTCTCTACGGATGAAAAACATATTGTTATTGGAAGGCAGTCTTCATCGTGGGAAAAAACCCCATACGAGCATAGATTTATCTCATTCGAAGTGAACATTTATTTCTTTTTCTTGCCGATGTGTGTGTGTGTGTGTGTGTGTGTGTAGGTGTGTGTGTGTGTGTGTGGTGAATGGAAAATAGATTTCCCTGCTCATATTTTACACATTGTTGGTTCAATTCTGGTACCATATCGGACCACGTGTATTTAATATTGAGAGAGAGAGAGAGAGAGAGAGAGAGAGAGAGAGAGAGAGAGAGAGGGAGGGAGGGAGGGGGGGTAATGTATGGTAGGCATTTCCTATGACGATTCTTGTTACCCATAAAGTGACATTTTTGAAAAAAATATATATAGATTTATCTGTTGTGCATAGCATCAATTGAGATGACATATACCGGTCTTGATGGACAGCTTATGAGTAATCTTATATAAGCTATTAATTATAATTCTAAAATCTTTTAAAGAAATATTCAAGAAGTACGCGAATACATTGTATCTGTAATTTCGGCTATTTCACAATCAGGTGCTGACATATGTTGGGATGATGTACAATCGACCAGCCAATCACATAATCTGTGATGTTTGTTTCTTATACTAATATGTGAGTGAAGGAAAGGGTAATTTGATGGTTGTTCATTTGCGCATCCTTTATTTGACACAAGGATTTATAAACAAGACCTTGTTTGACATGTTTGTAATATCGTAGTTTTGATTTTTTTTTCATATAATCCTAAATCTTTATCCGTTAACCATCAACCAATCACCCCTGGTGCCGTTTTGTTCTGTGATTCTTTTTTTCGTTTTGCGAAATGCTAGCACCACCTGCGAAGATAACTCCCGGAATTTAAAAAATACAGTACAGGTTTCGACTTTTACAAAATTTAGAAAGGCGCTATTTTCGAAAAACCTCTGACTGTTTAGCAAACAGGTGAGAAAAACAATGTTTTATTATTATCTGGCACTTACTGTATCTACAGTGTCATGAGTATACTGGCCAAGGGCCAGCCCCGGCTGAGACCAGTTACCGGTTACTACGTTATTTACTGATTTATACGGGCACTGCTCTGTACCCAAAACTTGGGCCCTTAGTTAACACCGGTCATACTTAAATACGCCTGCGTACGCCTGCATACGCCTGCAGAGAAAAGTATACGCCTGCAGCTTTTAAACATTATATTATGTAATAAAATTGATATATGTGAATAAAGATGATACATATTTATGCAATTACATACTTTTGTTTTGATATGAACGGTAAAACACAAGTTATCCAGGTTTATATTATCATGACATGCACGCCTGCTAAATCCGTCGCCATTTTGTTTGTTATTGTTTATGTACAGATTAAGCCTGCTACAAGAAAATACGCCTGCAACTTAATAGCGCTGTATAGATTTATAATACTAACATGTATAAACTTGTATCATTTGTCTAAATAAAATTTCAAAGTTTCAATACATTGTGAATATATTAGTGACAATTTCAGTTAAAATTTCAGTCAAAATGCATTTTGACGTCATAATGACATTTTTCGTGACGTAAATGAGCATGACCATGTTCTAAGACAACCTTTCTAATGTTGTTTCACTTTAATTCAATCTTCGAAAGTGGCCGGATGCAGTACAATTATTCGTCTCCGTGAAGGAAAATGTTTCCATGATTAGGTGGTTGTATGGAGCAAGGGGCTTGTGAAGAAAGGCAAGTACTGCAATGACTGCAAATTGTAATCACTTGTAACTCCAACAGGGAAACTCGGCCCTTAGGGGTCTACAAATTTCTTCGAAAAGTAGTCAATTCTCTGTATGTAACAAACCTAAACATCAGAACCTACAGAACACACACCTCAACACACATTTTACAAGAACCTGGTACACAAATCTTTTTTTTTAGCCTATATTACCCAGGTCCCCAAAACTTAACTAAGGCCCAAAACTTGAATTGACGAAATTTCAAACAAGTTTCCACTCAGGCTTAACTCGATTGCGCATGCCTGTTATTGCTACACTTCTACTTCTACTTAGTAGAAGAAGTAGAATTAGAAGATTGACCTTTAACTTTATCAAATTTATGTCATATCACTTTATCCACTTATATTTATAATATCAGTAGACTAGAGCATCCAGGTATTACCAGTATTCCTGGGATTATGCCTTTAATTTCTGTATGTAAAGCCTAAAGGGTAAACTGTGCACTGTGAAAAACTTTGTGTATTTTGGTCTACTGTGAGAAAAGTGTTTGCTGTAAACCTCCAAAATTGTCCGGTAACTGTTACTAAACCAGTAAAATATAATACAGATTTTTGAGCCATTTTAGCTTTCTGTGAAAATGTTAAGAATTGTTTTATGAAGGTTCTGATGTTTAATTTTGTTACCAGTACATTTAGAGAGAATTTATTACTTTTCGGAAAAAATTGTTGGTAAATAAGGCTGGAGTGTTCTCTGCTGGAGTTACATGTGATTACAATCAGCAGTCATGCAAGTCATTGCGGTATAGGTACTTGCTTTTTTTTTAGCTCACCTGAGCCGAAGGCTCAAGTCAGCTATTGTGATCAATCACCGTCCGTTGTCCGTCGCCTGTCGTCCGTCCGTCTTTAGCTTTTCTACATTTTTGACTTCTTCTCCAGAACCGCTGCACAGAATTTCACCAAACTTCATAGGAAGTAAGTACTCAAGGACCTCCACAAAGTTTGTGTTTTTCGTGCCCATCCGTAATCCAAGATGGCCGCCATCAGCTCTGATTGGTTGATGCATTTCGACTTCTTCTCCAGAACGGCTGTACAGAATTCCACCAAGCCTCATAGGAAGTAAGTACTCAAGGTACTCTACAAAGTTTGTGTTTTTCGTGCCGATTTTTAATCCCAGATGGCTGCCATTGGCTCTGATTGGTTGACACATTTTGGACTTCTTCTCCAGAACCGCTGCACAGAATTTCACCAAACCTCATAGGAAGTAACTACTCAAGGTCTTCTACAAAGTTTGTGTTTTTCGTGCCGATCTGTATTCCAAGATGGCTGCCATTGGCTCTGATTGGTTGATGCATTTTCGACTTCTTCTCCAGAACCGCTGCACAGAATTTCACCAAACTTCATAGGAAGTAAGTACTCAAGGTCCTCTACGAAGTTTGTGTTTTTCATGCCCATCCGTAATCCAAGATGGCCGCCATTGGCTCTGATTGGTTAACACATTTCGACTTCTTCTCCAGAACGGCTGTACAGAATTCCACCAAGCCTCATAGGAAGTAAGTACTCAAGGTACTCTACAAAGTTTGTGTTTTTCGTGCCGATTGGTAATCCCAGATGGCTGCCATTGGCTCTGATTGGTTGACACATTTTGGACTTCTCCTCCAGAACCGCTGCACAGAATTTCACCAAACCTCATAGGAAGTAACTACTCGGGGTCCTCTACCAAGTTTGTGGTTTTTGTGGATTCGTAATTCAAGATGGCCGCCATTGGCTCTGATTGGTTGACACATTTTGGATACTTCGAAACGACTGCACAAAATATCACCAAACCTTATAGAAAGTCTTGTAGAAAAAAAGCAAAATTTTCTACTGAAATGAGCTGTCATTTTTTTGTAAATAAGCAATTTGTTGTCAGGTGACGGATATAGGCCCATTTGGGCCTCTTGTTTCAAAAGCCTGTTGCTCCTTATATAACCACTTTAATATGGAAACATCTGTCACAGAACCAAATTAATTGAAATGCATCAATCCACGATGGATGATGGCAGGTAAAACAACGCTAGAGTGGATGTCTTAGAACATGCTCATGCACTTTAACATCACAAAAAAAAATCACAAAAAATGTCCTTATAAAGACTCAATACATCAAAATACATTGTGATGTTGAAAAAACCCAGCTAGTGCCAGTGTGTGTGAAACTTTGTTAGGATTTACAGGACATTTGTCTGGCAAAGCTTCATATTTCAATGTAATGATAGTGAGTCAAGTGACAGTTTTTCCTGACCAAGCCAGTTTTTACCAGAAATGTCAGTCAGTCAGGTGGGTTTTGGAGACACTGTGGTGCTCCTTAGATACATTACTTAATCTTGCACATGCCATTGGCTTGCAGGGCAAATGTATGAATCACAATAATATTAATAAGTGACTTTCAGTTTGTACATTGTTATATGGTGTTTTCATATATTGTTGTTTGCATAAATACAAAGGTTTTGCTATCAAATTGTTTCGGTATTTGGCATTAAATGCTGAAGTACGTTTTACTCCAAATTTCAGGTCTCTAACATTTTATTAATTTTCAAATAATCTTAAAAGTAAGGCTCCAGATTCAAGCCACTTTTAGTTTCAGCTGTGTCACTCTTGATTTTGCAAAATTTGCATCTATAGAATTACCCTGTAATCTGATATCATATACATGTATATACAAGTTTACTATTATACATGTTCATGTAGAAAATTTATTACATTCGTGTTGATTCCAAATTTGTGGGAATCAAGTGAAAACTGGTCCAGAAATTAACTAAAATGAGAAAGTGGCAGTTTGTTATACATTTTTCCAAAAAAATATCTAAATCTTGTTATTTGGCTGGAAAGCTTTAGTAACACTCAGTTAAAAAAACTGACACTTAAAAATGTAACAGAAAATTGTATATTGACAAAAAAGAAACCTAGATCATAGATGGATTGCTTTTGCTAAATATTCGATGTACTGCCATTTCTTTTGTAGACCGAACAGAAATGCTATTTGAGTATTTCCAATGTGGATTTCTGCATCATTGTAGAGGATATAAATCTACATGTAGTAATCACTGTAGAGGATATAAATCTACATGTAGTCATCACTGTAGAGGATATAAATCTACATGTAGTGATCACTGTAGCGGATATAAATCTACATGCAGTCATCACTATAGAGGATATAAATCTACATGTAGTGATCACTGTAGAGGATATAAATCTACATGTAGTAATCACTGTAAAGGATATAAATCTACATGTAGTAATCACTGTAGAGGATATTAATCTACATGCAGTCATCACTGTAGAGGATATAAATCTACATGTAGTCATCACTGTAGAGGATATAAATCTACATGCAGTCATCACTGTAGAGGATATAAATCTACATGCAGTCATCACTATAGAGGATATAAATCTACATGTAGTGATCATTGTAGAGGGTATAAATCTACATGTACTAATCACTGTAGAGGATATAAATCTACATGTAGTAATCACTATAGAGGATGTAAATCTACATGCAGTCATCACTGTAATCACTGTGAGGATATAAATCTCTACATGTAGTAATCACTGTAGAGGAAATAAATCTACATGCAGTCATCATTGTAGAGGATATAAATGTACATGTAGTAATCACTGTAGAGGATATAAATCTACATGTAGTAATCACTGTAGAGGATGTAAATCTACATGCAGTCATCACAGTAATCACTGTAGAGGATATAAATCTACATGCAGTCATCACTGTAGAGGATATAAATCTACATGTAGTAATCACTGTAGAGGATGTAAATCTACATGCAGTCATCACTGTAGAGGAAATAAATCTACATGCAGTCATCATTGTAGAGGATATAAATGTACATGTAGTAATCACTGTAGAGGATATAAATCTACAAGTAGTAATCACTGTAGAGGATATAAATCTACATGCAGTCATCACTGTAGAGGATATAAATCTACATGTAGTAATCACTGTAGAGGATGTAAATCTACATGCAGTCATCACTATAGAGGAAATAAATCTACATGCAGTCATCACTGTAGAGGATATAAATCTACATGCAGTAATCACTGTAGAGGATATAAATCTACATGTAGTAATCACTGTAGAGGATGTAAATCTACATGCAGTCATCACTGTAATCACTGTAGAGGATATAAATCTACATGCAGTCATCACTGTAGAGGATATAAATCTACATGCAGTCATCACTGTAGAGGATATAAATCTACATGCAGTCATCACTGTAGAGGATATAAATCTACATGTAGTAATCACTGTAGAGGATATTAATCCACATGCAGTCATCACTGTAAGGAAATAAATCTACATGCAGTCATCACTGTAGAGGATATAAATGTACATGTTGTAATCACTGTAGAGGATATAAATCTACATGTAGTAATCACTGTAGAGGATGTAAATCTACATGCAGTCATCACTGTAATCACTGTAGAGGATATAAATCTACATGCAGTCATCACTGAAGAGGATATAAATCTACATGTAGTGATCACTGTAGAGGATGTAAATCTACATGCAGTCATCACTGTAGAGGAAATAAATCTACATGCAGTCATCACTGTAGAGGAAATAAATCTACATGCAGTCATCACTGTAGAGGATATAAATCTACATGCAGTCATCATTGTAGAGGATATAAATCTACATGTAGTAATCACTGTAGAGGATGTAAATCTGCATGCAGTCATCACTGTAATCACTGTAGAGGATATAAATCTACATGCAGTCATCACTGTAGAGGATATAAATCTACATGTAGTAATCACTGTAGAGGATATAAATCTACATGTAGTAATCACTGTAGAGGATATAAATCTACATGTAGTAATCACTGTAGAGGATATAAATCTACATGCAGTCATCACTGTAGAGGATATAAATCTACATGCAGTCATCACTGTAGAGGATATAAATCTACATGTAGTAATCACTGTAGAGGATGTAAATCTACATGCAGTCATCACTGTAATCACTATAGAGGATGTAAATCTACATGCAGTCATCACTGTAGAGGAAATAAATCTACATGCAGTCATCACTGTAGAGGATATAAATCTACATGCAGTCATCACTGTAGAGGATATAAATCTACATGTAGTAATCACTGTAGAGGATATAAATCTACATGTACTCATCACTGTAGAGGATATAAATCTACATGCAGTCATCACTGTAGAGGAAATAAATCTACATGCAGTCATCACTGTAGAGGATATAAATCTACATGCAGTCATCACTGTAGAGGAAATAAATCTACATGCAGTCATCATTGTAGAGGATATAAATCTACATGTAGTTATCACTGAGAGGATATAAATCTACATGCAGTCATCACTGTAGAGGAAATAAATCTACATGTAGTCATCACTGTAGAGTATGTAAATCTACATATACATGTAGTCATTATACATGACATGTAACTCTGATGGCCTAAGCTGTAGATTTTTGCATCACTGTAGAGGATATAAAATTTGCATGTAGTCATTACAATATGTATATAACTCTAATGGACTAAACTATAGATTAATACATGTTTATGGAATTACCCGCAATAACATCGGCAATTAATATTTGCTACCACGATGCATTAAATGTTTTGGTCAGTCGGTGAAAATGACATGATCGTAATACATGTACTAATAGCTCTTTTCTGAATAACAACATAGAATCTAGCTGCTAGCAAATCGCACCCATCATTAACTTTATATCTCTCTTAAAAAAAAATTAGTAACAATACTGTAACTGTAAGATTCAAACAGATCAAGAGAGATGAAATTTTAAGTTATAATGAATAGGTACATGTACATGTAACTTAGTTCAGGATGTGTATCAGTCTATGACAAGAAGCACTGTATAATAACATAAAAAGATAACCTTGTAAACCTTATAAACCATCACCATTTTGGATGTAGAAACCTTAGATCATGTACTTGGTACCAGTAGAAAGGTAGTTCCAATGTGGAGAATACACATTTGAAATATGAAAGACCTACCACTTACATGTTACCATCAAAAGTTACAGCATAAGGTATTTTTTCTAAATATAGGTCAAACATCAAGGTCAAGGTTAAAAGTTTGTATAAATTAGAAAGGTTTTCCCACAAGGAATATGAAAGCCCTATCACCTACATTTTCAATGTTACACCTTTTTCATTGAAAGCAGGACAGACAGATGGCATCAGCCATGAGTATTGCATTGTAAGAGGTAGGACTTTCATATTTGGTATGTTTGTTACTCTTTACTGGTATCAAAAATGACCTCTTAAGAGTTTATATTTGTTACCATAATTATACCTTGTTGCCCATCAAGGGCATCAGTGTTTCACAAATAATCTTTTTGATTCTGTGTAATTAATCAAGGACAGAACAGCCTGCTAAAAGCTGGTACAGATCATGCATATTCAGTACATTTCATGCCTAATCATTCAAATGATCTATCTCTCCATTACAGGTTGTAATATAGCAGATTTTGCAATGGAGGCAAGGGAGAAACTTAAAGACATAGTATCAAGAAATTCCCTGGAGGAATTCTTATCTTTTGTTAAAGAGGTAAGTATCCTGTTACGCCAGAGAAAAATATATGTCTGTTTCCTGCCTCCTGACAAACCCTAATTATAACCTGCAACCTTCAAGCATTTCCTGGCATTTACGGATTTGCATTCTGGAAATTGCATGCTGTCTAATATTCAGAGTTTTTGGTAATGTACATACCGGTATATGTCACAGAGTTTTTGATAACGTACATACCTGAATGTACATGTAATACATGTACATGTTCCCACCTAAGTGACTTTCTCATCGTGAAACCCACAGGGTAGATTGTACCTTACAAACCTGTGGGGTTTCACATGACGCCACCTTTTGGACATTTTTCATAGTAATCTGCACCTTCAATTTGTTCATAAAAGAAGGAGGTAGGGTAGGTTTTAGTCTACAATGTCATTTTTCCAATAACTAAGACATACATGTATCTTCTGCTGTCACAGAGTGTGTCCAGATTGCAGGTAATGTATATTCAGATACAGTATTCATTTATAGAGGGTACCTTTCTTTGATACACTTCTTCTTTAGACTGGCAGCATACAGTACAGTCCGGGTGGAACTTAATTTGCCCACTGGTCACAGTGGGCATTTTTAGAGTGGGCATTAAAAATGTCCACTGGACACAGTGGACATTCTTGCATACAGGTAAGTGGACAGCCTTATAGCTCAGGTAAATGTCCACTCCCAATGCCCACTGAAATTTCAGGTGGACTGCCCACTGTGGACAGTGGACATTCAAAGTTCCACCAGGACTGTACTGTAGATCATTGCCCCAAGAGTGATCTTGAAGGATGTCTCCAAAAATTTTGTTGTTTTTGGTTCCCTTATGAAATCAAATCTTTGACCTTTTTTTTTTAAATGCATTTTTTAATTTAGTCATTTCCACACATATTTGTTATTTTAATGATTTTAGCGATATAGAAAAGCAGTAAAGCATTTATTTGTTAATATTAATCTGAAAATTTCTATTTCAAATGCTATTTGAAAGTGTCATCTTGTTTATTTTCTCCTGTCCAACTTCTGTTAAAGAAGCATATGCATAAAGTATCTTTACCAGACTCTCATTTAAAATTTTACAGTAGCCAAATTTTGTATGGAAACAGTATGCTGATCTATCTGGAGATAATATTTTCATTTATACTTTCAGAATAAAGATAATTTAATCAACATTATTGAAGGGTTAACCAAGAAGCAACTTGATAAACTTTGGGAGGAAGTACAAGAAACCTTTGCACCAACGTTGCTGAGCTTGAGCCCAGAGGATGTATCAGAGGAAGGTGGCATGAATAAGGTACCAGTAATATTACATCACAAGATGTCTGCTTCCTTTATTTATGTCATATCAGATTATGATATCGAAAAATTTTGGACCGTGTGTGTAAATTTGATAAGGTTTGCAACGTACATGCATTTAACAGGAATTAAAAACATTGAACATCAAACTTCGATTAAAATTAGGTACACGTAGCCTATATAATAATGTCTTTCAGATAGTAAAAACTAAGATATCGTATGTAAAGGTAGGCATTGACATGTATAGTGTGAGAGTGAAGGTAGACATTGACATGTATAGTGTGAGAGTGAAGGTAGACATTGACATGTATAGTGTGAGAGTGAAGGTAGACATTGACATGTATAGTATGAGAGTGAAGGTAGACATTGACATGTATAGTGTGAGAGTGAAGGTAGACATTGACATGTATAGTGTGAGAGTGAAGGTAGACATTGACATGTATAGTGTGAGAGTGAAGGTAGACATTGACATGTATAGTGTGAGAGTGAAGGTAGACATTGACATGTATAGTGTGAGAGTGAAGGTAGACATTGACATGTATAGTGTGAAAGTGAAGGTAGACATTGACATGTATAGTGTAGAGTGAAGGTAGACATTGACATGTATAGTGTGAGAGTGAAGGTAGACATTGACATGTATAGTGTGAGAGTGAAGGTAGACATTGACATGTATAGTGTGAGAGTGAAGGTAGACATTGACATGTATAGTGTAGAGTGAAGGTAGACATGGACATGTATAGTGTGAGAGTGAAGGGAGACATTGACATGTATTGTGTGAGAGTGAAGGTAGACATTGACATGTATAGTGTGAGAGTGAAGGTAGACATTGACATGTATAGTGTGAAAGTGAAGGTAGACATTGACATGTGTAGTGTGAGAGTGAAGGTAGACATTGACATGTTTAGTGTGAGAATGAAGGTAGACATTGACATGTATAGTGTGAGAGTGGTTGGTTGGTTGGTTGATTGGTGTTTTACGTCGCTTTCAACAATTTTTCAGTTATATCGCGACATGGAAGCAGGAGGTTACCAACCTCTTAAACATAGTGGCGCAACCCGGGAATCGAACCCGGATCGTCGGCGCCGCAAGCCAAGCGCTTAACCACTACACCACGCCTGCCCCGTGTGAGAGTGAAGGTAGACATTGACATGTATAGTGTGAGAGTGAAGGTAGGCATTGACATGTATAGTGTGAGAGTGATTGATTGATTGATTGATTTTTGTTTTACGTCACACCACGAATATTTCACGTATATGGTGACGGCATCTGCCTGATGCGGGGCATACAAATTTTGACCTTTGCACAACCCACCCGAAGCAGTGAGGGATCTTTAACGTGCCATGCATACCACGACACGGGGCCTCGGTTTTTACTGTCTCATCCGAAAGACATGACACCGGCATGACCAGAGCGGAACTCGAACCCCGGCCTCCCGATCAGGAGTCCGACGTGATACCACTAGGCCATGCCGGCTTAGTGTGAAAGTGAAGGTAGACATTGACATGTATAGTGTGAGAGTGAAGGTAGACATTGACATGTATTGTGTGAGAGTGAAGGTAGACATTGACATGTATAGTGTGAGAATGAAGGTAGACATTGACATGTATAATGTGAAAGTGAAGGTAGACATTGACATGTATAGTGTGAGAGTGAAGGTAGACATTGACATGTATAGTATGAGAGTGAAGGTAGACATTGACATGTATAGTGTGAGAGTGAAGGTAGACATTGACATGTATAGTGTGAGAGTGAAGGTAGACATTGACATGTATAGTGTGAGAGTGAAGGTAGACATTGACATGTATAGTGTGAGAGTGAAGGTAGACATTGACATGTATAGTGTGAGAGTGAAGGTAGACATTGACATGTATAGTGTGAGAGTGAAGGTAGACATTGACATGTATAGTGTGAGAGTGAAGGTAGACATGGACATGTATAGTGTGAGAGTGAAGGTAGACATTGACATGTATAGTGTGAGAGTGAAGGTAGACATTGACATGTATAGTGTGAGAGTGAAGGTAGACATTGACATGTATAGTATGAGAGTGAAGGTAGACATTGACATGTATAGTGTGAGAGTGAAGGTAGACATTGACATGTATAGTGTGAGAGTGAAGGTAGACATTGACATGTATAGTGTGAGAGTGAAGGTAGACATTGACATGTATAGTGTGAAAGTGAAGGTAGTCATTGACATGTATAGTGTGAGAGTGAAGGTAGACATTGACATGTATAGTGTGAGAGTGAAGGTAGACATTGACATGTATAGTGTAGAGTGAAGGTAGACATTGACATGTATAGTATGAGAGTGAAGGTAGACATTGACATGTATTGTGTGAGAATGAAGGTAGACATTGACATGTATAGTGTGAGAATGAAGGTATACATTGGCATGTATAGTGTGAGAGTGAAGGTAGACATTGACATATATAGTGTGAGAGTGAAGGTAGACATTGACATGTATAGTGTGAGAGTGAAGGTAGACATTGACATGTATAGTGTGAGAATGAAGGTAGGCATTGACATGTATAGTGTGAGAGTGAAGGTAGACATTGACATGTATTGTGTGAGAGTGAAGGTAGACATTGACATGTATAGTGTGAGAGTGAAGGTAGACATTGACATGTATAGTGTGAGAGTGAAGGTAGACATTCACATGTATAGTGTGAGAGTGAAGGTAGACATTGACATGTATAGTGTGAGAGTGAAGGTAGACATTGACATGTATAGTGTGAGAGTGAAGGTAGACATTGACATGTATAGTGTGAGAATGAAGGTAGACATTGACATGTATAGTGTGAGAGTGAAGGTAGACATTGACATGTATAGTGTGAGAGTGAAGGTAGACATTGACATGTATAATGTGAAAGTGAAGGTAGACATTGACATGTAAAGTGTGAGAGTGAAGGCAGACATTGACATGTATTGTGTGAGAGTGAAGGTAGACATTGACATGTATAGTGTGAGAGTGAGGTTAGACATTGACATGTATAGTGTGAAAGTGAAGGTAGACATTGACATGTATAGTGTGAGAATGAAGGTAGGCATTGACATGTATAGTGTGAAAGTGAAGGTAGACATTGACATGTATAATGTGAGAGTGAAGGTAGACATTGACATGTATAGTGTGAGAGTGAAGGTAGAGATTGTCATGTATAGTGTGAAATTGAAGGTAGACATTGACATGTATAGTATGAGAGTGAAGGTAGACATTGATATGTATAATGTGAGAGTGAAGGTAGACATTGACATGTATAGTGTGAGAGTGAAGGTAGACATTGACATGTATAGTGTGAGAGTGAAAGTAGACATTGACATGTATTGTGTGAGAATGAAGGTAGACATTGGCATGTATAGTGTGAGAGTGAAGGTAGACATTGACATGTAAGGTGTGAGAATGAAGGTAGACATTGGCATGTATAGTGTGAGAATGAAGGTAGACATTGACATGTATAGTGTGAGAGTGAAGGTAGACATTGACATGTATAGTGTGAGAGTGAAGGTAGACATTGACATGTATAGTGTGAGAGTGAAGGTAGAAATTGACATGTATAGTGTGAAAGTGAAGGTAGACATGGACATGTATAGTATGAGAATGAAGGTAGACATTGACATGTATAGTGTGAGAGTGAAGGTAGACATTGACATGTATAATGTGAGAGTGAAGGTAGACATTGACATGTATAGTGTAGAGTGAAGGTAGACATTGACATGTATAGTGTAGAGTGAAGATAGACATTGACATGTATAGTGTAGAGTGAAGGTAGACATTGACATGTATAGTATGAGAGTGAAGGTAGGCATTGACAGGTATAGTGTGAGAGTGAAGGTAGACATTGACATGTATAGTGTGAGAGTGAAGGTAGACATGGACATGTATAGTGTAGAGTGAAGGTAGACATTGACATGTATAGTGTAGAGTGAAGGTAGACATTGACATGTATAGTATGAGAGTGAAGGTAGGCATTGACATGTATAATGTGAGAGTGAAGGTAGACATTGACATGTATTGTGTGAGAGTGAAGGTAGACATTGACATGTATAGTGTGAGAGTGAAGGTAGACATTGACATGTATAGTGTGAGAGTGAAGGTAGACATTGACATGTATAGTATGAGAGTGAAGGTAGACATGGACATGTATAGTATGAGAGTGAAGGTAGACATTGACATGTATAGTGTGAGAGTGAAGGTAGACATTGACATGTATAGTGTGAGAGTGAAGGTAGACATTGACATGTATAGTGTGAGAGTGAAGGTAGACATTGACATGTATAGTGTAGAGTGAAGGTAGACATTGACATGTATAGTATGAGAGTGAAGGTAGACATTGACATGTATAGTGTGAGAGTGAAGGTAGACATTGACATGTATAGTGTGAGAGTGAAGGTAGACATTGACATGTATAGTATGAGAATGAAGGTAGACATTGACATGTATAGTGTGATAGTGAAGGTAGACATTGACATGTATAGTGTGAGAGTGAAGGTAGACATTGACATGTATAGTGTAGAGTGAAGGTAGACATGGACATGTATAGTATGAGAGTGAAGGTAGACATTGACATGTATAGTGTGAGAGTGAAGATAGACATTGACATGTATAGTGTGAGAGTGAAGGTAGACATTGACATGTATAGTATGAGAATGAAGGTAGACATTGACATGTATAGTGTGAGAATGAAGGTAGACATTGACATGTATAGTGTGAGAGTGAAGGTAGACATTGACATGTATTGTGTGAGAGTGAAGGTAGACATGGACATGTATAGTATGAGAATGAAGGTAGACATTGACATGTATAGTGTGAGAGTGAAGGTAGACATTGACATGTATAGTGTGAGAGTGAAGGTAGACATTGACATGTATAGTGTGAGAGTGAAGGTAGACATTGACATGTATAATGTGAGAGTGAAGGTAGACATTGACATGTATAGTATGAGAATGAAGGTAGACATTGACATGTATAGTGTGAGAGTGAAGGTAGACATTGACATGTATAGTGTGAGAGTGAAGGTAGACATTGACATGTATAATGTGAGAGTGAAGGTAGACATTGACATGTATAGTGTGAGAATGAAGGTAGACATTGACATGTATAGTGTGAGAGTGAAGGTAGACATTGACATGTATAGTGTGAGAGTGAAGGTAGACATTGACATGTATAGTGTGAGAGTGAAGGTAGACATTGACATGTATAGTGTGAGAGTGAAAGGAACCTTTATGGTTTGTAAATCTTCTTAGACTTTTAAACTAAAGAATAATCAAAAGTCACAAATGGTTTAAGTTGATGAGTTCATGTAGCATATTTAGGGAATGTAATAACGCTGTTCATAGGTTTTCTATCAGTAAATCCCCATGGGTTTTCTATCAGTAATTCCTATGTACATTAAAGCTATTTGCTTTATGTAGGATATACAGAGAATACAGAACGTCTTAGAGGGAGTCGTCCTCCTGGCAAAAGCTACCATTGGTCAGCCAGAACCTCATCTTCCTGCTTGCTTGTTATCTACAGCATTTGTTTTACATGGTATAGAAACTAAATATCAATTTTCCTGTTTATATGCTATGTATATCTAGTATAGTTCTGTCTTATTTCTTTATGTATAACTCTGGGAGTATATTTCTCTAATATTCAAAGTATTAAGGTACAGATTAACATGCACTTTGTTTTCTCCAATATAATCCAATGTTGATTGAAGTTTAGAAATCTTTTTGTGATATAATGTTTGTTGTCCATTTTACCTAATGTATGTGTTTATTTACCATAAAATGTCTATATTAACCTTCGGTAAAATGGTTTCCAGGATTGTTGCTGGAGATACCAGACCAAGCTGAGAGTTTAAGGAATAGCATTGTGATCTTACTAGAGGAATGGTGGAAAAAAGAACTTTATGCTCGGGATATGTTAGCAGCTAACACCATCACTGTCTTGATGGAAAAAAGTTTACAGCTGAAAGGAGTAAGTTCTTTTTACTCAGCAAGATGTAATATGTATATAGGTTTATAACAAGGTAATTGTATCTGGATGTCTGAGTGAGGCTCAGTAAAGATCTACCCTGATGTCTGCCATTTTCTCCATGTCTAAACTCCACTAAAATCCCTTCTACAATAGTTTTGAAATCCAACAATTAAAATGAATTATGGAATAGCAATTTGTTTAACTGGTACACATGGCTAATCTTTTTTAATTTGATTGACGTCAATTATTGATAGGTATTGTCAAGTGTTTTGCCATAATATTATATGACATTGCACTATTTTTATGATGCAGTTTTCTTGTACATTTAACACTTGTTCCTGAACATGTATAATGTTACTTGATAGTGTGCCTCAGTATGTTTACACCCTGACCATATCCAGTGTCATAGATAGTGTGCCCCAGTGTGTTTACACTCTGACCATATCTAGTGTTATGGATAGTCTGCCTCAGTGTGTTTACACTCTGACCATATACAGTGTTATAGATAGTAAATCTCAGTGTGTTTACACCCTGACCATATCCAGTGTCATAGATAGTGTGCCCCATTGTTTTCACTCTGACCATATCCAGTGTTAAGGATAGTGTGCTTCAGTGTGTTTACACCCTGACCATATCCAGTGTCACAGATAGTGTGCCGCAGTGTGTTTACACTCTGACAATATCCAGTGTTATGGATAGTGTGCCTCAGTGTGTTTACACTCTGACCATAAACAGTGTTATAGATAGTGTGCCTCATTGTGTTCACACTCTTTGATTATATACAGTGTTATAGATAGTGTGCCTCATTATGTTCACTCTCTAATCATATACAGTTTTTTAGATAGTGTGTCTCAATGTGTTCACTTTCTGTTCATATACAGTGTTATAGATAGTGTGACTCAGTGTGTTCACACTCTGACCAAATACAGTGTTATAGATAGTGTGCCTCATTGTGTTCATTTTCTGACCATATACATTGTTACAGGTATTGTGCCTCAGTGTGTTCACACTCTCTGATCATATATAGTGTTATAGATAGTGTGCCTCAGTGTGTTCACACTCTGACCATATACAATATTATAGATAATGTGCCTCAGTGTGTTCACACTCTCTTTTCATATTCAGTGTTTTAGATGGTGTGCCTCAGTATGTTTACACTCTCTGATCATATACAGTGTTATGGATAGTGTGCCCCATTGTGTTCACACTCTTTGATCATATACAGTGTTACAGATATTGTGCCTCAGTGTGTTCACACTCTCTGATCATATACAGTGTTATAGATAGTGTGCCTCAGTGTGTTCACTCTCTGATTTTATACAGTGTTAGAGATAGTCTGCTTTATTGTTCACCCTGACTATAATATGTAAATTTGTGTTTGATGTAGGTATCAGGAGTTAAGAGAGTCTGGTCTCTACATGGAGTATTGGAGCAACTTGACCTCAGTAATGACAGTAGCATGAGAATCTGTGAGCTTCTGAAACACTGTGCTATCAATGTTAACTATTTATGTAATGAAGAGGTATGCATATTTACCAAATTTGGTAATTATTTTCCTTCTTTCCTGTGATGTAGTTTTCAAGCATGAGCAATACTATTACATTCAATACTATTACATTCAGAATTATTTAAACCCCACACACAGTATGGAGTATATTGGAAACTCCCTATTCATTCCATTCATTTGTCTGTCTGACCATCAGTCGGGTTAAAGTTTTCATAGAAGAAAAAAACTGAAAGGTGTTCATATTTCATGCAGATTCCTCATGATAAAAAACTTTCAAACAGTTCTTCTATATTTAGTTCACTAGGACAACATCTAGTGTCCATATTCATGTTTGTGTAAACAAAAACTTCATTATAAGTTCTGAACAGTACGAGATTGGGCTTTGATATTTCACATGTATTTTTGTGACAAGAATTTTGACTGGGTACGAAAATTATTGACATTGTGATCTTGACCTTTAGGTTTGACCTTGTTTTCAAAAGTTTAAACCTTCAACATAACCTATGAACATTAAGAGATGAGGCTTTTATATTTTACATCTGTATTTTTCGTTAGAAAAGCTTCCTTCACTTGGCACCAAAATTTTTGACTTGGTGACCTTGACTTTGGTCATTGACTTACTTTTAAAAAACATTTTCAAACAATAAAAGATTGTGCATTGATATTTCATGTTTATTCTTTGTAACAAAACTGTTCATTGGCTCCATAATTTTGGTCCATGTGACCTTAACCTTGAATTTTATGTTTCATTTTATTGCTCTTGATGAACATTCTAACAATTTTCAGTGTTAGAAAAATTTTCAAATAATCTACTTACCAACGGGTAAGTGAAATCCACTTACCCAGGGTAAAAATGCACTTACCCAAAGTAAAAAGGCACATTTAAGACTTACAATGTGCAATGCTGAGAAAAGCATAAAATCGGTAAATCTTGTGTATTAAAACGCACGTCATTGACTACAGAAGAGTACGACACATTGATCCGCAATTTGTAGGACTGAAACCATACAACCTCCCTCACGATACGATTATTATTCTGATACAGCAGTAGCGATACGATGATATTTGATACCAAACAATATATACTAAAGTCGAGAAAAACTTGGTCCAAAACGCCTGGTTGGTTGGTAGATTAGTGTTTTACGTCGCTTTCAACAATATTTCAGTTATATCGCGACATGGAAGCAGGGAAGCAAGCAGGAGGTTACCAACCTCTTAAACATAGTGGCGCAACCCGGGAATCGACCCAGATCGTCGGTGCCGCAAGCCGAGCGCTTAACCACTACACCACGCCTGCCCCCCCCTCAAAACGCCTGATCCCGCTTTTTACCACGCCCATTACATAGTTTCATAGAAATGTCATTAAGACAAGTACATTCACTTTTTCAAGTCAGCGGACATCCATCCTTTTTTATAGGATCAAGGTACATATAGTTAATGTATTCTAAATTATAAACAGAGACTTGTAGACCACATTTCATTTGCACGATTACTAGTAAATCATTAGATCTACATTTTGCATTACATGATACGTTAAAGATAATTTATCAGACATGAGTTAGATTTATATAGAAAAATTTATAATGATATGCTTTGATTTCAAGTTTTAAAGTTCCATTTACATTTTTGAGAGATTGTTTTCTTTTTAGTCCCCTACTGGCATCGCCGAAGGGGACTATAGGTTTGCACTCCATCCACCTGTCCGTCCGTCAGTCACACACACATTTTCTGGACTTTTTTTCTAAACGCTTGTAGATATTCATCCAATTTTTGGTGTGTGAGTCTACCATCATGAGTTACAGATGAAGTTCGAGTTCCGTATCGGTCCACCGAGTTTTGACGGAATTATGGCCCTTTAAATTAGAAAATTTCTTTAAAATGGCAGTTTTCCTGACTTTTTTGCTAAATTCATCCAATTTTTGGTGTGTGAGTATACCACCATGAGTTACAGATCAAGTTCGAGTTCCGTTTCGATCCACTGATTTTTGATGGAATTACGGCCCTTGGAATAAGAAAATTTCTTTAAAATGGCAGTTTTCCTGACTTTTTTTCTAAACGCTTGTAGATACTCATCCAGTTTTTGGTGTGTGAGTATACCACCATGAGTTACAGATCAAGTTCAAGTTTCGTTATGATCTATTCTGGATCTTGTTTTCTTAAATATAAAAGACAGTTCCATCAATAATGTACTATTGTGGTTTACAGACCATCGTGCAGTTGTTGTATCTCTTCAGTAATTACTTTTGTAGTGCTGATTTTATTATGAAGGTATACTGACTACTACTATTTCTACATGTATATACATTGATTATGATAAATCCTCTATTACTGGAGTTTTTTCTCATTTTATTTTAATTTATTGCCCAGTTTATTGAATCGAATAGCTGAATCGAATCGAAATTGAGACAAATATATCGAACATGGCGGAATCGAAAGAAAATATCCCGTTGAATGGAATTTGTGATTAATTGTTTCAGCCCTAGCAATTTGTCGTCTATTGATCTCGAAACAACAGTATTTTTACTAGCCAGTCAGGCTATTTCAAAATCAAATTTTAGTAGTTCAGCCCGAGGAAATTTCGGTAGGCTTGGGAGTCGGGCTAGTGAGTTTTCGCCGCCAAGATCGAGATGGGAAACATACGATTATTAAATATCAAAACTCATATTTGTATGTCCTTTCGGTTCCGCTTTTTCTGTTTGTGATTTTATCGTCTTTCTTTTAGTAAAAGTTTAAAATTAATGTGATTGATATTACTCAAAATAGACTTACCACTGAGTAAGAGGTTTAAAGCTTTTCAGTTACCCAACCCGTTTTTTCACTGAACAACAGGTAACGGGTAATCAGATTTCTTGAACACTGAACTTTATTATGTAAACTGGTTTTCTGACAAACACTGTTGACCTTTTGACATTATCATTAATGTTCTACCCATTTTTCAAAACCTTAGGTTAATCATAGCTGTTTTTATAATATTCACCTGCCCAGCCAGCTGTGTTGCGTTCTGGGAACTCTGGGTTTTTTTTTATCTTGTGACCTTACATTTTTACATTTTTTAACAATATTAGGGAGGGCAGTCACATTTGAACTGTCTGTCATCTCCATCAGTTTTTAAACCCTCACATTTTCATATTCTCCTAAACTGCAGTACAGATTTTGATCAAACTTTGTTTCATTGTATACTTGTAGTAATATTTGACATCTACAAAGTTGCTATGTTTATTCAGAGCAGTCATCAGGTGGAACCTCCATAGACAAAGGTCCTTACCTTAGAGGGTATCTTCTTTTGAAAATATTCTTAAGAAGGGATGCATGGATTTAAAAACTAATGGTATCTGAGTATTAAAGAAGGATAAACCATAAATATGTAACAATAAGCTTTGATGGACTTCTCCTTCAGAACCAGTTGAAAGATGTCAGCATTCTGTTATATCCTGATCTTCAGACACGGGATTATTATGGTATTGTCAGTTTGGCGTCTGGCTCTCCTCTGTACACTATATTTTGTTTGAGCCATACCTTTCCACCTCTGGCATGGCTTTGAATAATATTTTACAGAATTGTTGCCCAGAATCAGGTGTGTCATGACTTTGAACTAAGGTCATGTCTGTAAGATCAAGGTCATGGTGCATATGTCAGTTAAATTCTTGTCTGGGCCATGACCTTTTGATGCATGTATGGATTTGAATAATGTTTCACAGAATTGTTGCACAGGAACCAATGGTGTGTCATGACATTGAACTAAGGTCATATCTGCAAGGTCAAGGTCACAGTGCTTATCTTTCCCACTTCAATTTAAGCAACAGGCATAGTATGCAACGCTAGGCATTGCTTCTGTTACCCTTTTGTTACCTTTGTTTAGATTTACCTTGAGCATTAGAGTACTTCAGAATTGTTCTGTTTGCTTGATCAAGTCAGTATTTTATACAATTGATATCCATGTTACCATGATCAAAGGTCATATTTGTCAAAGTCAGAGTGACAGTGATTCTGTAAAAATATCAGTGTAAATCCCTTCACAAGCATCAGTGTACAACTTAAATGTCACAGTGGTGTTTGTCCCATAAAGAATGCTGTAGTTTAAAATTTACGGTGTTTAATGCGTTTTAATCAATACTTAACTTTTTTCCTTGAGCAAGGAGCTTCATTCAAACAAAAGATAAGAGAGTTTTATCTTGTAAAATAATGTAGTTAAGAATTAAAGTGTGTGTTTCCATATCTAGGGTTGCCGTTTTCTTGGTTACATACTGACATTGGAAGAAGACTTGATGTTGAATTTGCACAGAACAATAAAGAATCACATTCCAACAGCTCCTAAGTATGTATCATATTTCCACAGCTCCTTAGTATGTACTATATCAAAATCCTATAGCTCCTTAGCATGTATTTAATTTCTATTCATTCCAACAACTACTGGTAGTAAGCAGATATCACATTCCTACAGCTCTAAGTGTGTAGATATCACATTCCTACAGTTCTAAGTGTGAAGATGTCACATTACCACAGCTAGTAAGTAGATATCACATTCCTACAACTCTAAGTGTGTAGATATCACATTCCTACAACTCTAAGTGTGTAGATATCGCATTACTTCAGCTAGTAAGTAGATATCACATTACCAAAGTAAGTTAGTAGATATTACATTCCTACAGCTCTAAGTGTGTAGGTATCACATTACCACAGTAAGTAGATATCGCATTACTTCAGCTAGTGAGTAGATATCACATTACCACAGCTAGTAAGTAGATATCACATCCCTACAGCCCTTAGTGTGTAGGTATCACATTACCACAGCTTGTAAAAAGATATCACATTACCACAGCTAGTAAGAAGATATCACATTACCACAGCTAGTAAGAAGATATCACATTACCACAGCTAGTAAGAAGATATCACATTACCACAGCTTGTAAAAAGATATCACATTACCACAGCTTGTAAAAAGATATCACATTACCACAGCTAGTAAGAAGATATCACATTCCTACAGCCCTTAGTGTGTAGGTATCACATTACCACAGTTAGTAAGTTGATATCACATTACCACAGTTAGTTAGTAGATATCACATTACCACAGTTAGTAAGTAGATATCACATTACTACAGTTAGTAAGTAGATATCACATTACTACAGCTCAAAGTGTGTAGATATCACATTAACACAGTTAGTAAGTAGATATCACATTACCACAGCTAGTGAGTAGATATCACATTACCACAGCTAGTGAGTAGATATCACATTACCACAGCTAGTAAGTAGATATCACATTACCATAGTTAGTAAGTAGATATCACATTCATACAGCTCTAAGTGTGTGTGTATCACATTACCACAGCTAGTAAGTTGATATCACATTACCACAGCTAGTAAGTAGATATCACATTCATACAGCTCAAAGTGTGTAGATATCACATTAACACAGTTAGTAAGTAGATATCACATTACCACAGCTAGTGAGTAGATATCACATTACAACAGTTTATAAGTAGATATCACATTCCCATAGCTAGAGAGTAGATATCACATTACCACAGTTTGTAAGTAGATATCACATTCCTACAGTGCTTAGTATGTAGATATCACATTACCACAGCTAGTAAGTAGATATCACATTACCACAGCTAGTAAATATGCATCACATTCCCATTTCTTCTAAATATGTATCACATTCGTACTGTTCCTAAGTATGTATCACATTCCTACTGTTTTGTATCATATTCCTGTTTCTTCTAAATATATATCACATTCCTATTTCTTCTAAATATGGATCACATACCTACCATTCCCAATATCACATTCCTATTTCTTCTAAATATGTATCACATTCCTACTGTTCCTAAGTATGTATCACATTCCTACTGTTCTGTATCATATTCCTGTTTCTTCTAAATATATATCACATTCCTATTTCTTCTAAATACGGATCACATTCCTACTGTTCCTAATATCACATTCCTATTTCTTCTAAATATGTATCACATTCCTACTGTTCCTAAGTATGTATCACATTCCTACTGTTCTGTATCATATTCCTGTTTCTTCTAAATATGTATCACATTCCTATTTCTTTAAATATATATCACATTCCTATTTCTTCTAAATATGGATCACATTCCTACTGTTCCTAATATTACATTCCTATTTCTTCTAAATATGTATCACATTCCTACTGTTTCTAAGTATGTATCACATTCCTACTGTTCTGTATCATATTCCTGTTTTTTCTAAACATATATCACATTCCTATTTCTTCTAAATACGGATCACATTCCTACTGTTCCTAAGTATGTATCACATTCCTATTTCTTCTTTAAAATATGTATCACATTCCAACTGCTTCTAAATATGTATCACAATTCACATTCCTACTGCTTCTAAAGATGATCACATCTCCACTGTACTAATTATGTATCACATATCCACTGCTACTAATTATGTATCACATCTCCACTGTACTAATTATGTATCACATATCCACTGTACTAATTATGTATCACATATCCACTGCTACTAATTATGTATCACATCTCCACTGTACTAATTATGTATCACATATCCACTGCTACTAATTATGTATCACATCTCCACTGTACTAATTATGTATCACATCTCCACTGTACTAATTATGTATCACATATCCACTGCTACTAATTATGTATCACATCTCCACTGTACTAATTATGTATCACATATCCACTGTACTAATTATGTATCACATATCCACTGCTACTAATTATGTATCACATCTCCACTGTACTAATTGTGTATCACAATTCCACTGCTACTAATTATGTATCACATTCCTACTGCTCCACAGTTATTTATCACATTCTTATGATCAAAGCATATTTTCTTTTTCTATAGGGTCCCATGTGAAACTGCTAAAGTTCCAGCAAGATTTACCCAATTACCCAATTTTCTTTATTTTAGCTAAAAGCATCAAAATGTTTGTCATCTCCTCTTCTATTGAAAATTTGACAGTTTACAAATACCATAATTTTTAGAAAATTTCTAGTGTGCTCAAACATACTTTTTAATCTACAAGTACTTCACTTTTGCATAATATCAAAATTCATGATTTTACAGCATAATCAATGCTAGTTTATAGATTGACTCAATAATTTAATAATTCTATCCAATTAAAGCCCCTGATACAATGCAATAATAACCCTGCTCTCTCTACAGAAGATCAGCCAGTCAGCTGTTTCATTAATTACCATTTTTGACCTTATATCTTCTTAGTATATATCATATTCCTGTTGCTCCTTAGTATGTATCACATCTCATTCTCCTGGTTACTTATAGTGTAGCACTATATTCTCATGGTCTTTCTAAAGGAAAAGTTTATTTAAGTGAATATACCTTGATGGCCTCATTGACTGACTGGATTAGATTTTAAGTGTTGTAATGGAATGCCCTTCTTGCCACTGTAATGTTTGGTTTTCTCCACATTCTTCAAAAATGAAGCACAGGTCATCACCGTATTGTGGAAACAATACAGACAAGGCCTTTACAACAAACAAAATTGAAAGTCCTTGGCATAGTTATTACAGAGCTGTAGATTAAGTGCATAAACATGCACTGAATTTTGTAGCATATGCATTTCATTTGTTTCTGAGTGCATACAAACATGTATGAATTTTCATTTTAGAAATTTTTATTGAATATTTCTCTGTGACACATAAGTGAGTCCATTACCAGTAGGGGCAGGCTTGGTGTAGTGGTTTAGCACTTGGCTTGTGGCTCTGACGATCCGGGTTCAATTCCCGGGTTGTACCACTATGTTTAAGAGGTTGGTAACCTCCTGCTTCCATGTCTCGATATAACTGAAAAATTGTTTAAAGCACTTTAAAACACCAATCAACCAACCAACCATTACCATTAAAACAGCATTTGGACATGAAAACTTAAAGTAAAGGCATTTGCTCATATTTATTTGTAGGGGCAGAAATGACCGTCTGCAGAACAAATATTTTATTTCAGTGATGCACATAGTTTGTATGTCGATTTATGTCATGCCAAGAGTATTTTCCTTCTATGGTGATGTCACCTGCCTTATGCATTGTACTTCTATTGTGATAGCACCTGTCTTATGCATTATACTTCTATTGTTATGGCACCTGTCTGATGCATTGTACTTCTATTGTGATGGCACCTGCCTGATGCATTGTACTTCTATGATGATGTCACCTGCCTTATGCATTGTACTTCTATTGTGATAGCACCTGTCTGGTGCATTGTACTTCTATTGTGATGGCACCTGTCTGATGCATTGTACTTCTATTGTGATGGCATCTTTATAATGCATTGTACTTCTATGGTGATGGCACCTGTCTGATTTTTTTTGTTGATGCTACCAATGGCATTACTTAGCTACACAGCTGCCTTGTACTGCATAAGACAATACCCTTTTGAATTTAAAGATCAGCAGTCATGCAATGACATTAAAATTAGGGGGTATTCACCTTTTGACATCAGATTTATCTGGACCTTTTTAGCTCACCTGAGCCAAAGGCTGAAGTGAGCTATAGTCATAGTGCGCCGTCCGTCGTCGTCGTCTGTGTCTGTCTGTTTGTCATTAACGTTTTCACATTTTCGACTTCTTCTCTGGAACTACATTGCAGATTTGTATCAAACTTTGTATAAATGATGTACTCAAGGTCCCTTACTAAGATTGTGTTAGGATCCAGATTCCCTCAGGGTTGGATCCAGGGCGGGGCCAAAAGTGCCCAAAAGGGTACCCCTCTTCAAACATCTTCTCCTCCAGAACCACTACATAAATGGGGAAACTAATTGCATTTCACCAATCTATAAAGATGGGTTATTAATAATTGTGTTCGGGTTAAGATCCGTCAAATAGAAATTTACGCTTTTTGACGTGTTTCTGGACTTAGTAATTTCAATGCAGAAAAGTGTCGTGTTTTTCAGTTAAGTGATATTGATGATTTCTTATGGACTATTGTGATCATATATCTATTGTGTGGTAAGGAATATTATTGTGAAAGAATTTTGTCAATATCTCAATTTTTGGATTTTTTATGAATTTTTTAAGACTTCCAAAAAAAAGGGGGGGGGGGGGGAGGGGGTTGGCCATTTTTCACATTTCAACTTTTTCTGCAAAACTGTTCAAAGGATTTTAATAAATCTTGGTAGAAATAAGTCACTTATGATCCTCTTCAAATTCTGTTGTTTTCGTCCAGACCTCTTTACAGGTGGCGCCACCATAGTCAAAAGTAGGTCACAAAAGAGTACCCTCCTTTGACAATATTCTTTTTCATATGGGCTGTATACAGAGACAAACAGAATGCATAGAATGATATAGAGGGATGAGTGAAGACGTATTGTCATTTTGGTTCCCTTCCAAAGTCAAATTTTAGAATTTTTTTTCGACATTTGTTTGGACTTGTTGATTTCAATGCAGAAAGGTGTCATATTTCCTAGTTAATTAAAAATGATGATTTCTTATGGACTATTGTGATCATAATTATGGTAAGGAATGTTACTTTGAAAGAATTTTGTCAATATCTCAATTTTATGTATTTTCTATGACTTTTTTAAGACTTCCAAATGAGGGTGTATAGGAACAATTCTTCACATTTTTAACTTCTGCTGTTTTACTACATGAAAGATTTTAATGAAACATGGAATACATGAAGTACTATAGGTCCTCTATCAATTTTTAGCTCTACTGGTCTCGACCAGTCGAGCTCATGCGATGGTCCTTCGTCCGTTGTCCGGCCGTCCGGACGTCCGTCCGTAAACAATTTTTTGTTCCCTCTTCTCCTCTGAAGGTATATACCCCAGAGACCTTATTATGGGTTCTTCTTGTTGGGTAGGTGGTCTAGTTGTGCATGTGCAATTTTGGTCCAGTTCCGACCCCTTGGGGGCCCACAAAAGGGGCGTGGTCCCAAAATCTTGTTCCCTCTTCTTCTCTGATTGTATATATCCCAGAGACCTAATTATGGTCTCATCATGTTTTGTAGCTGGTCTAGTTGTGCATGTGCAATTTTGGTCTGGTCCGGACCCCCTGGGCTCCCAGAAAGGGGCGTGGTCCCAAAATCTTGTTCCCTTTTCATTTCTGAAGGTATATATCATAGAGACCTAATTATGGTCTCATTTTGTTATATAGGTGGTCTAGTTGTGCATGTGCAATTTTGGTACGGTCCGGACCCCCTGGGCTCCCAGAAAGGGGCGTGGTCCCAAAATCTTGTTCCCTCTTCTATTCTTAAGGTATATGTCCTAGAGACCTAATTATGGTCTCATCATGTTTGGTATGTGATCTAGTTGTGCATTTATTATTTTGGCCTGGTCCGTCCCCCCCTGGGGTCCCACAAAAGGGCGTGGTCCCAAATTCTTGTTCCCTCTTCTATCCTTAAGGTATATGTCCCAGAGACCTAATTATGGTCTCATTTTGTTGGATAGGTGGTCTAGTTGTGCATGTGCAATTTTGGTCTAGTCCGGACCCTCTTGGACCCCACAAAGGGGAGTGGTCACAAAATCTTGTTCCCTCTTCTTTTCTGAAAGTATATGTCCCAGAGACCTAATTATGGTCTCATCATGTTTGGTATGTGATGTAGTTGTGCATGTATAATTTTGGTCTGGTCCGGACCCCCTGGGGTCCCAAAAAGGGGCGTGGTCCCAATATCTTGTTCCCTCATTTTCTCTTAAGGTATATATCCTAGAGACCTAATTATGGTCTCATTTTGTTGGATAGGTGGTGTAGTTGTGCATGTGCAATTTTGGTCCGGTCCAGACCCCCGGGACCCAACAAAGGGGCGTGGTCCCAAAATCTTGTTCCCTCTTCTTTACTTAAGGTATATTACCCAGAGAACAAATTATGATCTAATCATGTTTTGGTATGTGTTGTAGTTGTGCATGTGCAATTTTGGTCCGGTCCTGACCCCCTGGGTCCCCACAAAGGGGCGTGGTCCCAAAATCTTGTTCCCTCTTTTTCTCTGAAGGTATATATCCTAGAGACCTAATTATGGTCTCATTTTGTTGGATAGGTGGTGTAGTTGTGCATGTGCAATTTTGGACCAGTTTGGACCTCCTTGGGCCCCACAGGGGGCGTGGGCCCAAATCTTTGTTCCCTCTTCTTTTCTGAAGGTATATGTCCCAGAGACCTAATTATAGTCTCATCATGATTGATATGTGATGTAGTTGTGCATGTATAAGTTTGGTCCAGTCCGGACCCCCTTGGGTCCCACAAAGGGGTGTGGTCCCAAAATCTTGTTCCCTCTTTTTCTTTGAAAGTATATAGCCTAGAGACCTAATTATGGTCTCCTTTTGTTGGATAGGTGGTGTAATTGTGCATGTGCAATTTTGGACCAGTTCGGACCCCCTGGGGCCCCACAAAGGGGCGTGGTCCCAAAATCTTGTTCCCACTTCTTCTCTTATTGTATATGTCTGTGAGACTTAATTATGATCTCATCATGTTTGGTAGGTGGTCTAGTTGTGCATGTGCAATACAAAACATACATGTGTGGTCCAAATATATTTTTACCCCTTCTTCTCTGAAGGTAAATTGTTGTTTGAGTAGAGGAGAACAGTAGAGCTCCAGTCTCGACAGAGACTTCTGGTTAAAATTTCATCCAAATTGGTTAACAGATAATGCCACCATGTCTAAAAAGTAGGTCTCACAATGGTACATATACGACTTGGTAATTGAAATATGGAAAGTAGCGGTTCAAATCCAGCTGTGGTCAAAAAATTATTTTTCATTTCTTTTTACATCTGGACAATATTTGAAACAATTGTTGTTCATGACCCAGACTTGAAATCAGTCAACAAAAGGCCCCATCTAAAGAAAATGACTAACTTGTTGCCCTGAATCACATCTTGCAGAGACAAAGCAAATGCTTAATATCAAAATCACCTGAATAGATGTGCAAAAAAGTGTTGTTTTTTATTCTGGTCTGAAATAAAATTTGACATATTTTCAACATTTGTGTTGACGTAGTCACAGTAATGCAAAAATAAATGCATTCTTCCTTCCTGCATGACTGATCATCTAGGCACTCAGGTGAGCGATATAGGCCCACTTGGGCCTCTTGTTTTTATACCCCTGCCTTACAGAGGTGGTGGTATATAGTGATCCTTTTGTCTGTCCGTATTGCCAGATGATTAAAGAGTAGATGTTTATATTTCCAACAAACTAACGTCTGTAGTGTTTATTCAAGGACAACAAGATGATGTGGTAGTAACCATAAATATGCGAAGTGTGCAATCAAGTTCAACATGATGAAGTGGTAGTGACCATAAATATCTGAAGTAGAATACAATAAAATGAATGGTAATGACCATAAGTGGTATTGGTCAGAAATATTTGGTATGCAGTCAAGTACAACAAGGTGCAGTGGCAGTTACCTTAAACATCTGTAGTATTCAATCATGCTGATGGTAATCACCATTAACATTATGGGGAAAATTTTGAGATGGTAGATACTGGTAATGTTTTTAACAGAAAGCTCAAGTGAGCTCTGATCATGAGCATGGTTTTTATCAATATTTTTCCTATGGTTGACTTTTGATGCACAGAAATGCTCATTTTAGCCAGAATATGGTAAAGGAATGTTTTTTAAAAGAATTTTGACAATATATCAATTTTTTAAGATCATTGCAAAAAAGGTAGAGTGGGGGTATTTTTTATGTCTGGTGTTAGTGATATAGACTCACTTAGACTTCTCTTCTTCTAAAATAGCCAAATATCTTATAAATAACTGAAGTCTCCACCCTTAAATGAGGTAATTATTTGTTCCTTTGGTCAAGAAAAGTTCATTGACATATATTCAGAGGACCTCTGGTTATGTCTTACATGCCCTTTCATAAATGGTCCATTATCTTTTAAAGTATTGATATCCCCACCCTAATTCCAAACAACAAACTTACACGTTTTTCATTCTCTTTATAAATATTTATTGATATAGAATGATCAAAGAAGTTTATAGATACCTTCCTGCTTTTCTCTTTGGGCAGTTAGATGCTCAGGAGAATGATGTGGCCCATGGGCCTCTTGTTTATACATGTATAAGTGTTAAGGGTGTATACATGTTCTTACAACATTTATAAACTTTTTTTTCAGGCTGTGTTTAGAAAAGTACAGTGAGATTTATTTTAGAGCTTGGCAAAGAGCATCTGATGATATGAGAGAGGTAAGTTTTGCAAGTTTAGGAAGATAACAGATAAAACCTTTAGAAAGAATGTGACTTTATATTTTTTTATAAAATGCCCAATCTAAAGAATCATACCATTACATATCATGACTTCTTTTAACAGAAATTAGAGAAATCTTGTATACAGGATTTAATGTACCATGCTGTACATGCACAGAAGTCACTGACACCAAAACTTAGAAAGGTTAGTATGAAATACTCAAAGTATAATGTACTGCAAAGGTTAGTATGAAATACTCATAGTATAATGTACTGCAAAGGTTAGTATGAAATACTCATAGTATATTGTACTGCAAAGGTTAGTATGAAATACTCAAAGTATAATGTACTGCCAAGGTTAGTATGAAATACTCATAGTATAATGTACTGCAAAGGTTAGTATGAAATACTCAAAGTATAATGTACCGCAAAGGTTAGTATGAAATACTCATAGTATAATGTAATGCAAAGGTTAGTATGAAATACTCATAGTATAATGTACTGCAAAGGTTAGTATGAAATACTCATAGTATAATGTACAGCAAAGGTTAGTATGAAATACTCATAGTATAATGTACAGCAAAGGTTAGTATGAAATACTCAAAGTATAATGTACTGCAAAGGTTAGTATGAAATACTCATAGTATAATGTACAGCAAAGGTTAGTATGAAATACTCATAGTATAATGTACTGCAAAGGTTAGTATGAAATACTCATAGTATAATGTACTGCAAAGGTTAGTATGAAATACTCAAAGTATAATGTGCTGCAAAGGTTAGTATGAAATACTCAAAGTATAATGTACTGCAAAGGTTAGTATGAAATACTCATAGTATAATGTACTGCAAAGGTTAGTATGAAATACTCAAAGTATAATGTACTGCCAAGGTTAGTATGAAATACTCACAGTATAATGTACTGCCAAGGTTAGTATGAAATACTTATAGTATAATGTACTGCAAAGGTTAGTATGAAATACTCAAAGTATAATGTACTGCCAAGGTTAGTATGAAATACTCATAGTATAATGTACTGCCAAGGTTAGTATGAAATACTCATAGTATAATGTACTGCAAAGGTTAGTATGAAATACTCAAAGTATAATGTGCTGCAAAGGTTAGTATGAAATACTCAAAGTATAATGTACTGCAAAGGTTAGTATGAAATACTCATAGTATAATGTACTGCAAAGGTTAGTATGAAATACTCAAAGTATAATGTACTGCAAAGGTTAGTATGAAATACTCATAGTATAATGTACTGCAAAGGTTAGTATGAAATACTCATAGTATAATGTACTGCAAAGGTTAGTATGAAATACTCAAAGTATAATGTACTGCAAAGGTTAGTGTGAAATACTCAAAGTATAATGTGCCGAAAAGGTTAGTATGAAATACTCAAAGTATAATGTACCACAAAGGTTAGTATGAAATACTCATAGTATAATGTGCCGCAAAGGTTAGTATGAAATACTCATAGTATAATGTACTGCAAAGGTTAGTATGAAATACTCAAAGTATAATGTACTGCAAAGGTTAGTGTGAAATACTCAAAGTATAATGTGCCGCAAAGGTTAGTATGAAATACTCAAAGTATTGGAAATTTTTCTTTAAATAATCTGGAAAATCTTTGGGAAATTGTCATAAAAAACTTTCTTTTTATTTGATATCATTTGTTTCCTAGATCCTTGGATATCTCCATCAACAGAAAGCAATGAGAGGAGTAGATAAAATGTTACTGACACTGTATGAACCCTTCTTATGGAGATCTTTAAATGTGAGTCTAAACTGTTATCGCCATGGTATGAATTCTTCTTGTGAAGGTAATTAGATATGAACATAAAATGTAATGGACAATGTATGAACCCTTTTTCTCAGCCTTGAGTATTTGATGCATGCCTGAGCCTTTGGCTCAGGTGAGCTATTGTGATCAATCACCGTCCGTCGTCCGTCGTTAACTTTTCACATTTTCGACTTCTTCTCCAGAACCACTGAACAGAATTTGATGAAACTTGATAAGCATGTAGTACTCATGGTCCCCTACAAGTGTTGTTGTTTTTCGTCCAGATTCATCAACAGGTGGCGCTACCACAGGCAAAAGTAGGTCAAAGAGGGTACCCTCCTTTGACAAACTTCTTCTTCAGACCAGGGGCATACAGAGACAAACCGAATGCATAGGAATGATCTAGAGGGATGTGTGAAGAAGTGTTGTTATTTTTGGTTCCATTCCGAAATCAAATTTTTGACGTTTTTTTGTACTTGGTAATTTTAATGCAGAAAAGAGATATTTTTTTCTTTTAGTAAACATTGATGCATTAATTTGGTTTAATTTGATCATTTTGATGGTAAGAAATACTACTGCGAAGAAAATTTTTCAATATTTTATGTTTTGGATTTTTTATGAATTTTTTAAGACTTTCAAGAAAAAGGGGGGTGGGATAATTGGTGTAAACATTTCACAGTTTGAACTTTTTCTTCGGAACCACTTGCTGGAATTCAGTGAAACTTGGCATGCATCAAATACTCAAGGTCCCCGACAAATGTGGTCATCTTTGTCAGGATCCATGAACAGGTGGCACCACCACAGACAAAAGTAGGTCACAGAGGGTACCCTCCTTTGACAAACTTCTTATTCAGATCGGGTGCATACAGCGACAAACCGACTGCATAGGAATGATTTAGAGGCATATGGGAAGAAGTGTTGATATTTTTGGTTCCATTCCGAAATCAAATTTTTTGACGTTTTTTCATTTTTATTTTGGACTTTGTTATTTTAATGCATTAAAGAGTTATTATTTTCTTTTCGTAAACATTGATGCATTCATTTGGTTTCATTTAATCATTTCTATGGTAAGGAATGCTGGTGTGAAGGAATTTTTTCAATATCTCGATTTTTGAATTTTTTATGAATTTTTTCTTCAACTTGATCTACAGAACAACTTGAAGGATTGTGATAAAACTGGGTAGGATACAAGTACTCATAGTCCTTTTCAAAGGTTTTGTTTTTTGTGCGGATCATCCAAATTGGTTAACAGATAATGCCACCATGTCTAAAAGTAGGTCTCACAATGGTACATATACCACTTGGTAATTGAAATATGGAGAGTAGCGGTTCAAATCCAGCTTTGGTCAAAAAATTTTTTTTCATTTCTTTACACATCTGGACAATATTTGAAACAATTGTTGTTCATGACCCAGACTTGAAATCAGTCAACAAAAGGCCCCATCTAAAGAAAATGACTAACTTGACTAAGTTTTTAGATGTTTCTCAACACTCAGCATATGAAATTAGGAATTTTACGTTTAAGACTTCCAAAAAAAAAGGGGGGGGGGGGGGGTTGGCCATTTTTCACATTTTCAACTTTTTTCTACAAACTGTTCGAAGGATTTTAATAAATCTTGGTAGAAATAAGTCACTTATGATCCTCTTCAAATTCTGTTGTTTTCGTCCAGACCTCTTTACAGGTGGCGCCACCATAGTCAAGAGTAGGTCACAAAAGAGTTCCCTCGTTTAACAATATTCTTTTTCATACGGGCTGTATACAGAGACAAACAGAATGCATAGAAATGATCTAGAGGGATGAGTGAAGATGTATTGTCATTTTGGTTCCCTTCCAAAATCAAATTTTAGAATTCTTTTCGACATTTCCTTGGACTTGGTGATTCAATGCAGAAAAAAGTGTCATATTTCCTAGTTAATTGATAATGATGATTTCTTATGGACTATTGTGATCATAATTATGGTAAGGATTGTTACTTTGAAAGAATTTTGTCAATATCTCAATTTTGGATTTTCTATGAATTTTTTAAGACTTCCAAATGAGGGTGTATAGGAAAAATTCAATCACATTTTTCACTTCTGCTGTTATAACCACATGAAAGATTTTAATGAAACATGGAATACATGAAGTACTAAAAGTCCTCTATCAATTTGGTAAAATGTCATCCAAATTGGTTAACAGATAATGCCACCATGTCTAAAAAGCAGTTCTCACAATAGTACATATACCACTTGGTAATTGAAATATGGAGAGTAGCGGTTCAAATCCAGCTTGTGGTCAAATTTTTTTTTTTTTCATTTTCTTTACACATCTAAATAAGTTTTATAGATGTTTCTCAACACTCAACATATGAAATTAGGCAATTATAAGATAGATCTGGACAAAATTTGAAACAATTGTTGTTCATGACCCAGACTTGAAATCAGTCAACAAAAGGCCCCACCTAAAGAAAATGACTAACTTGTTGCCCTGAATGACTTCTTGCAGAGACAAAGGAAATGCTTAATATCAAAATCACCTGAATGGATGTGCAAAAAAGTTTTGTTTTTTATTCTAGCCTGAAATAAAATTTGACATATTTTCAACATCGGTGTTGACTTAGTCACATTAATGCAAAAATAAATGAATTCTTCCTTCATGCATGACTGATAATATAGGTACTCAGGTGAGCAATATAGGCCCACTTGGGCCTCTTGTTATAGAGGTCCTTGAATGTGAACATGCAATATAATTGACACATGATGAACTCTTCTGATGAAGGTCATTTAATGTGAGTTAAAACTAATAAATGTTTCTCTGAAGCATCCAATATACACTATTATGTATATATTTCATTTAGATAAGTGATATGCTTTCTCTAGTGTGATGAATGTTGATGTGCTTTAAATTTTTCTATAGAAGTTAGATAAACCACTCGTCAGAACTTTTATAAATCATTTCATGGTAAAAATAAAGAAATTTGAGATATACATGTATCATATATCTAGTAGTCACTTCAGTTTGTTAGGTTTATTGTATATATGTCAGCACCATTAGTGTCTTAAATTTATAGTATATTGGGTAGCAGCATCAGTGTCTTAAATTTATAATCTATCTGGTAGCAGCATCAAGGTGTTGTATTTATGCCCCACCAGATATGGAAGGGGGCATTAAGTGTTCGCTATGTCTGTCCTTCCATCCTTCTGTCCTTCCATCACATATTGGTTTCCGGAGGATAACTCAAGCACCTTTCAACATATTCAAATTTAATTTAGATAATTTGCTTACTTATCAAGAGAGGAAGAAACCTACTGATTTTGGGATCCAAAGGTCAAGGTCACAGCTGATGAAAATATACTGTTATTATTGGTTCTCTGGATGATGACTAAAGTACCTTTAAACACATTCAAACAAAATTGATTGATTTTGGGGTCAAAAGGTCAAAGGTCAAGGTCACAGCTGATGACAATAATCTGTTATTATTGGTTTTTGGTTACTTACTCAAATACTTTTCATGATATTCAAAAGAAATTTGGACAAATGCTTACTCATCAAGAGAGGAAGAACCCTATTGATTATGGTGTCATAAGGCCAAAGGTCAAGGTCACAGCTGATAAAAAAAGGTTGAAGGTATTGGTTTCCAGGTGATTCTCATATTTTATCATATATTATTAAATGGTCACCAGAATTTGATCATATTTTACATATTTTACAGGTCAAGTTCTTTTAAACAGAGGTTATTTAAAATCTTACTAAAAGGGAAGGATATCTGTAGATTTGAGGGTCAATATGTCAAAAGGCAATACTACACTAATGGTAATATTTATAGAAAATGTGGCCCATGAACTTTTAATTTAGGAAAGTTTCCTGTCATAAAAAGAATTAAGCCCACACGGTGGCATATGTTTTACAGACATGTTCTAGTTATCTTAGATGTGGAAACAACATCAGTGTTTAATTTATCAAGTACCTGATAGCAGCATAAGAATGTTATATTCATCGTATATCTGGCAGCAGTATCAGTGCATTAGATTTATAATATATCTGGTAGCACTATCAATGTGTTAGATTTATCATATATCTGGTAGAAGCATCAGTGTGTTACATTTATCATATATCTGGTAGAAGCATCAGTGTGTTACATTTATCATATATCTGGTAGAAGCATCAGTGTGTTACATTTATCATATATCTGGTAGAAGCATCAGTGTGTTAGATTTATCATATATCTGGTAGAAGCATCATTGTGTTAGATTTATCATATATCTGGTAGAAGCATCAGTGTGTTAGATTTATCATATATCTGGTAGAAGCATCAGTGTGTTACATTTATCATATATCTGGTAGAAGCATCATTGTGTTAGATTTATCATATATCTGGTAGAAGCATCAGTGTGTTAGATTTATCATATATCTGGTAGAAGCATCAGTGTGTTAGATTTATCATATATCTGGTAGAAGCATCAGTGTGTTAGATTTATCATATATCTGGTAGAAGCATCAGTGTGTTAGATTTATCATATATCTGGTAGAAGCATCAGTGTGTTACATTTATCATATATCTGGTAGAAGCATCAGTGTGTTAGATTTATCATATATCTGGTTGCAGTATCATTGTGTTAGATTTATTATATATCTAGTAGCAGCATCATTGTGTTAGATTTATCATATATCTAGTTGCAGTGTCAGTCTATTAGATTTATCATATATCTGATAGCAGCATCAGTGTGTTAGATTTATTATATATCTGGTAGCAGCATCATTTTGTTAGATGTATCATATATCTGGTAGAAGTATCAGTGTGTTATATTTATCATATATCTGGTAGAAGCATCAGTGTGTTAGATTTATCATATTTCTGGTAAAAGCATCAGTGTGTTAGATTTATCATTTATCTGGTAGGAACATCATTGTGTTAGATGTATCATATATCTGGTTGCAACATCAGTGTGTTAGATGTATCATATATCTGGTAGAAGCATCAGTGTGTTAGATTTATAATATATCTGGTTGCAGCATCATTGTGTTAGGTTTATAATATATCTGATAACAGCATCAGTGTGTTAGATTTATCATATATCTGGTTGCAGCATCAGTGTGTTAGATTTATCGTATATCTGGTTGCAGCATCATTGTGGAGCTTTACATTCTAGTATATCTTAATATTCTGATTCAGGTGGCTAATCCTCAAGTACGAGGTAATGCAGCAGCCTTATTGATGGATGCTTTCCCTCTACAGAATCCAGACAACACCCTTGAAGAGAATGATGAACTGCTGCAGAAACAATTCAATCACCTTCATGTAAAACTCTTTTTTACTTATTATTTCTTGTATGATGTATTCCAAGGAGTCTTCATTATATAAAACATACTATTTCTGTTATATGTAGGTTGACATATTGTGTATGCATGCTTCATTCATGGTGATCAGGTCCTTACAAATAGAGTCAAATTAAGTTTTGTGATCTGACCAGTCCTGTTGAGCTACAGACTAAATAATTCCTCTTGGGGTCATAGTGTTTCCTTAATACATATTGTTTTAGTTGTTTAGATTCTGTATATTGATTATGAAACAAAATATATATACAATTGACACTTAAAGTTTTCAATTGGAATGACTTGTCTTTGCTATTGTAGACTTTACTGGAGGATCCAATGCCAAGTGTACGTAGTCTTGCAGTGCCGGGCCACTTCAAGATTCTGTCTGGATACTGGGACATGATTCCCATGGCAACTGTCAAAAGTATTCTTACCAAAATGATCCAAGATCTTGTCAATGATGCTACCTCTAATGAGGTCAGGGAAGCTGTCATACGAGTAAGTCTTCATACATTGTAACCTTTTTACATATATGCAGTGTATAAGTGAAAAGAAGACTTCTTCTTCTTATTTCCCTTTCAGACAAAGTCTTTGAGTCTTATATATATAATAATCACCCCTTCCATCAGTCTCTTTGTTCATCCCTCTATCCATACAGTAAAGTTTACAAAACTACTTTGCCATATTATTTACTGATAATTGTTTTATGTCACTACACAATTATTTCACACATATGATGATGGCGTCTGTCTGATGCATTGCATAGAAATTTATACCTTTGCAATGGATCCTCCTAGAGCAGTGACACAGGACTTCAGTTTTTATACACCTGTCTACGACAGGCGTATTAGGTATGGCTCTGTGGATCTATGGGTCTGTGGGTCTGTCTGCATCTTGTTAAGACAATACAGACCATATTGTGTAGGCAAGGACTTTCAAACTTGGTACATGTACACTTATTTCTTATGGCATGAGGACAAACCCTATTGATTTTCAATACCAAGGTCACAGGTCAAGGTCATTTTTGAGGCAAAAATAGCAATTTTTGAGAATACAACTTGTAAACAAGGTACAGACCAAGCTGCCTGTGGTAGAACTTGAAAATTTGCACACTTATTTCTTATGACTGGAGGATGAACACTATTGATTTTCAAGGTCATATTTGCAAGGTCAAGATCCCAGTGCTTATGACAGATTCTTGTCCAGGCCATAACTTTTTAGACCTCACATGCATTTGAGTAATATTTCACAGAATTGTTGCCCATGGCCCAAAGATGTATGATCTTGACCCAAAAATCATATCTGCAAGGCAACGGGGCATATTGTGCCATGGTCGTTGCTCTTAATACTATATCATCTGAAAGACAGGACACTGTTGTGGCCATGGCAGAGATCGAACCTTGGACTTCAGTTGAGCCACATCAGTTTACTTTGCCCAATTAATACAAGTGTTAAATGAATCTGCTTGACACTTCACACAACTGTCACCATTGACACAAAGGTGTCTCAATCTTGTCCCAAGGTTAAGATCATCATGAGCTTATTACTAAATTTGTTGCTGTCAGTAGGGGTATTTGTCATGTCAGAACATTGTGAGCACATTACCATTTTGTTGCTGCCATTGGGGGTATTTGTCCCAGAAATGTTGTAGAATTCGTCTTTTGTGTTCAAGCATACATACATGATATGATCAAAAAGTTCTCAGCCCAGTATACTTAAATACAATAAGAAAGTATAAAACCCTATTCAAATGATTACAAAGCCACATTGAATTATTTTGGCAGAGAGAGTAGTATTTCTATTTTTTTGTTTATGCACAGAATTTCTGTTAAAAACTAAAGGGTAAGTCAAACCCCCAAAATGGGGAAAACTGAAGTCAGTGATAAGGTATCTATATAAGAAAGGGATGACTCCCAAGGAAATTAATGAGAACTTCATGAAATTCCTTAGGAAGGACTCGCTCTCTTATAGTACTTGACTGCCAAATTTAGAAATGGGGAGGAGAGAGAGCATTGAAGATGGAAGAGGCTACCACAGATGAAAACCTTGTTATTGTACTCACTCTTGTCATGTGTGGCAGAAAACGAAACCTGGGAGATATAACCAGAAAAGTTGGCTTAACAAAGGGGCTGTTCAATCAGCTTAAACAACAGTTTAAACATGTCTAAGGTCATGTCTAGATGGATTCTTAGAATGTTGAATGAAGATAAAAGAGAAACAGGTATGATGTTTCTTTGCATCTTTTATCACGCTGTGAGGATGATCCTGAGGAATTATGGGTCAAATTGGCACTTAAGTTAAGATGAAACTTGCGTACACAATTCTGATCCTGAATCTAAGAAACAAAGCATGTAATGGATTCACCCTGGCTCACTGCATTCTAAAGAATTCAAGAGTGTTTCCTCAGCTGGGAAAGTTATGGCCTCTGTTTTTTGGGACTATCAGTGAATAATCATGTTTGATTTTTCTTAAGGATGACTGCATGATAAATGGTGCATATTATGCAAATGAGTTAAAGAGGCTGCGTCAGGAGATTGTGAGAAAGAAGAGAGGAAAGCTAACCAGAGGTGTTCTGCTCTGGTAGGATAATTACCTGCTCACATTTCCTAAGTTGTAATGACGGCTGCGACGGAATGCCGCTTCGAGGTTCTTCTTCATACCCCATATTCTTTAGATTTCTCCCCAGAGATTTCTCCCCAGAGATTTCTCTGACTTTTGTCTGTTTCTAAAACTTAAATCGTACCTGTATGGTAAAAATTTTAAAAGCAATGAAGGCATCATGGACACTGTATAGAGTACTTAGGGGACCAGAATGAAGCATTTATTAGCCAAGTTGCAAAACTCGGCTTTTAATTTGATCAATCTGATTAAAACCGTATCTTTATTCTACTTCTTTATTTGTCCCATTGCGAATAAAGATCTGGCGAAATCCTGTAAAGGGGCATGTTCTGCTGAACTCTGATTTTCAGCCAGTTAGTGGATTGGCTACAAATTCCTAGGAGTCAAATTAACATCTTCAGTGTGTGTGACCTACAAGGTGACCTACTAATCAGATTATTAATTTGATGTGAAGATGGGTATCCGTCAACAATTTGATTTCCGGATCATAAGTCCAATATGTTAAGTGCTATTGCATTGAAACTTCATACACTTACTCACCATGAGTGGAAGATGTGCCTTATTGTTTCTGGGGTCAAAAGGTCAAAGGTCAAGGTCATAGGAGTGGGTATCAAAAATTGGTTTCTGGACCATAAGTCCAATACATTTAGTGCTATTGCAATGCCTACACTTACTCACCATAATTGGAAGATGTGCCCTATTGTTTCTGGGGTCAAAAGGTGAAAGGTCAGAGTTAATAGAAGTGGGGTATCAAAAATTAGTTTCTGTACCATATGTCCAATACGTTTCATGCTATTGCAATGAAACTTCATACTCTAACTCACCATCAATGGAAGATGTGCCCTATATTTTTTGAATTTTTGCAACTCGGCACATTGCATCTGTGATGCAAATCTTTTGTTTTGAAAGGATTCAGAAATTGGAACAGAAACGAAGAAAGTGCATTGAGGTGAAGGGAGATTATATTGAAAAATATATCGGTTCTCTCAATGCCTGGTGTTTCTAAGTCCATGGGGCCAAGAACTTTTTTTTATCTTACTTTGTACTTTTCACATCATGTTTATCGTGTTTGAATATTTTCAATTGAAGATAATTTAATGCTAATAGATTGATCTTGTGAAATATATATTCAAATTCGTATAATATTTGTTTATACATTCACTCCAGTGGTGGAGGGGGATATATGCTGATTTAACTCTGTCCTGCCATCTGTTGATTCTATTGTTTGTGTTCTTTGTTCATTTTTGTTCAGTCTATCTGTCTGATTTCTTTTTCTATAACAAATCACACTGTACAGTTTCTGTTTTGGGATACGTTTTAGCTCCCCAACACTTAAACATGCTTCATGAATACTCAGGTTCATTATAACTGATTTGAACCCATTCTTTTTTGTGAATAAGTAATCATTTGGAAATTCCATTTACAGTTTTATATGTGGGTAAACATGTGCAGAGTGTAATGATAACTTTTATATCTGTAGGGTATGATAATCTTACTGGATAATCCCCTGAGTCATCCCATGCTGAAGCCTATTCTTCCTGTGTTACGCAATAGCATCCATGATCATGCTGAGAAGGTCCGAGTAGCTATGTTAGATCTTTTACTCAAAGTGCAAAAAGTGCGCACAATTAAGGTAAGAAGATCTGTTTATCACAGGCATTGATATGCATTCCGATAACATTGCTTCTAATGGAAGAAATTACATACATATGGCTGACAATTTATGTTTACTAAATACATAAGATTTGCTGCTGTTGGTTTATATATAGATGTAGAATAACATCAAACATGAATTATAATCAACATATGTATAAAAAATGTGGTCAAATATGTTCGAGACATGCAGAAAATATGTGACAGGTTAAACATAAAACATGTATCATGCTTTATAAAGCTTTAAGTCTGGATTTTCTTACTGATTAATGTCACTGTCATGTGAAGTGAGCGGGAAAGGTCAGTGTCATATGAAGTGAGTGGGAAAGGTCAGTGTCATGTGATGTGAGCGGGAAAGGTCACTGTCATGTGAAGTGAGCGGGAAAGGTCAGTGTCATGTGAAGTGAGCGGGAAAGGTCAGTGTCATGTGAAGTGAGCGGGAAAGGTCCGGATGTGGTATATCTGCTCTTTTCTAGTAAAATTCTGGAATTTGCAAGGTATGAGTCATCTGAAAGTCTTATGTGAAAGAGCATTTCATTCCAGGGTGATTGTCTGGTGAAATTCAGTTATATCTCCGTATTGTGAATTTGCAAGGTATATTTGCCTAACAATATTTTATTTATGTTCAACTGGTTTCAAGTCTCCATGGAAACAAAGTAGATCAGTTCCTATATTCTATAATTTCTTCTCTGAGACCCTGGCATATAATCTGTTTGCTGTGTGGCATAGCATTGTCGTTCTTGAAAATGATCCTAAAGACATGTATAAGGTTCTGAATGTGGAAGTATGATATTTCATAAGTATCTTGAGGAGAGCTCTCACCATTCAAAAGTGTCGAGGGAGTATCTATCTCGACACTTTTGAATGGTGAGAGCTTTCCTCAAGATGCATGTTCCATTTAGTTTTACAAAAGCTGCCTCACACTGTTACAGAATCTACAAAAGAAGTTATTTCTGCTGTATTTATTTTAGAAATGTGATGTTCTAATTAATATATTATGCCATGTACATGCATGCTCACTGGTGTATTGCTACAAAATTTGATGTTCATTGGATCAATGAACCTTCAATGACCTTGGAGTTTTACCTGCTTTTCAAAAACTTTTACCTTGGCTATTCCTTTTGAGCCAAGAGGTGTAGAACCTTGAAACTTCACACATGGATACATTGTGAAAGTAACTTTCATTTGGGACCAAGACCTTTGACCTGTTGACCTTGACCTTAAAGTTTGACATATTTTTCAAAAACTTTAACCTGGGCTATAACTTTTGAACCAAGAGGGGTAGGGCTTTTTAACTTCACATGTATACCTTGTTAGAGGTCTTCTCATTTGGGACTAAGACCTTTGACCTTGTGACCTTGACCTTAGTGTTTGACCTTTTCCAAAACTGTAACTTTGGCTATAACTTGTGAACCAAGAGGGCCTTGGCTTTGAAATTTCACACATGAATATCTTGTGGAAGACTCTTTCATTTGGAATCATGATCTTTTACCTTTTGACCTTGACATTTGAGTTTGACATAATTTTCAAAAACTAAAATTTAGCTATAACTTTTGAACCAAAAGGGATAGGACTTTGAAACTTCACATATGGATACCTTGTGGAAGGCCCTTCTATTTGGGACCATGATCTTGGACATTAAAGTTTGACTTTCTTTTCAAAAATTTTAACCTTAACCTTGCCTATTACATTTGAACCAAGAGGGGTAGAGCTTTGAAACTTCACACATGGATACCTTGTGGAAGTTCTTTTTATTTGGGACCATGATCTTAGTGTTAGAGTTTGACATACTTATCAAAAACTTTTTACTTGTTCTTTTTCTTTTAAAATATTAAAGATAGGGATTTCACTTGTAGATTCATTGTGACCAGAGCTTTTATCTGATTAACTTTTGACCTTTACCTTGGACTTGACCTTGAATTAAGAGATCATTAAAAATACATGCTTTCCCTCTGATAATGCCCAGCTGGTGAGCTTTACTGTCTTCTGACAACTCGTTTCATTTTGGGATATTTTATTTCTCCTTTGACTGTTTTCATTTTAAACCTTTAAAATATTTATATTGTGACTTAAACAAGCTGAATTTTTCAGAGCTAAACATGCACCTTAGTTAAAGTTACCTCAGCACAGTTTACAAGAGTATTTAGATGTTAATATCATTATGTAATAATATTTTTAATGTGTATAATGTCAGTATCAAATAAAGCCAAATGATGGCTATTGTTGATTTTTTTTCACTTACATTTTATTTGTTATGCAGGACTATACATTTGTTAATTGAATGCACTACATTTTGCCTTCGAACTGTCTCACCAATACTATTTGAATGCGTTCTTTCTTCATTAAGGCCTGGGATATTGTCCCAGTAGAGCATTTACTGGTTAGGCTAGGGATGGATAAGCCTCCTGTTGTACGACGTATCATGAAGCTGACATTACGTAGTTTCCTGCCCTTGGATAAGTCGTGTGAGGTTCAGATGGAGCGTAGTATGGCTATGATCCAGACTAATCCGCAGGCTGCCCGAGTTTTCTTTAACAATGTTCATCATCACATGAATGTACAGGAGACAGGTAAACATCAGGGCATTATTATTATACAACAGCCCCCGCCTCCATATAAAGTAGGGGGTATACTGGAATCACTCTGTCCATATGACTGTCCTGCATATTGGTATTTTAGACTTTTTTCTCACATTGTGATATAACTGAAAAGTTGTTGAAAGTGATGTAAAACGCCAATCAACCAACCAACCTTTGACCAAAATTCATTTTCTGGACTTTTTTATCTTTTGCTTTTACTTGTTGAACAGAAACTTGGTATTTAACTTTGATATGATGATCTATAGATCAAGTTTTTAATTTTGTTGTGATTGACCCACTTTTCCCAGAGTTATTGCTCTTTGACCGAAATTTGTTTTCCTCAATTTTCTCTTACGTGCTTTGACATATTGAACTGGAATTTGGTATATGACTTCAATATGATGATCTACAGATCGAGTTTTAACTTTGTTTAAATTTCATGTGACAAGACCCTTTAATAAGCACCAAATGTTCAGCTTCCTATCAAGCTATGTTGACTACCCGCTACTCTTCTTTACTGTCTTGTTATAAAGGGATGAATTATTGCATATTTCAATTTTGTTGCCACAGGGGATATTTGTCCCGTTAGGACAACTCTAATTTATATCTTAGTGTCATGATGTCAGCATACCAATATTGTATTACTTTATTTAAAGAAAATGCCATGTAGGAGTTACATATATTTATTCAGGCCCCTCTGTTCTCAATAAGGGTTGGATATATATGTTCAGGCCTCTCTCTTCTCTGTAATTAGTGTTAGATATATTTATTCAGGCCCCTCTGTTCTCAATAAGGGTTGGATATATATGTTCATACCTCTCTTTCATTGTAATTAGCATTAGATATATTTATTCAGGCCTCCCTGTTCTCTGTAATTACGTTTAGATATATTTAGTCCGACCTCTCTGTTCCCGGTAATTACGGTTAGATATATTTATTCAGGCCTCCCTGTCCTCTGTAATTACGGTTAGATATATTTATTCAGGCCTCTCTGTTCTCTGCAATAAGGGTTAGATATATTTATTCAGGCCTCCCTGTCCTCTGTAGTTACGGTTAGATATATTTATTCAGGCCTCTCTGTTCTCTGCAGTAAGGGTTAGATATATTTATTCAGGCCTCCCTGTCCTCTGTAATTACGGTTAGATATATTTATTCAGGCCTCTCTGTTCTCTGCAATAAGGGTTAGATATATTTATTCAGGCCTCCCTGTCCTCTGTAATTACGGTTAGATATATTTATTCAGGTCTCTCTGTTCTCTGCAATAAGGGTTAGATATATTTATTCAGGCCTCTCTGTCCTCTGTAATTACGGTTAGATATATTTATTCAGGCCTCTCTGTTCTCTGCAATAAGGGTTAGATATATTTATTCAGGCCTCCCTGTCCTCTGTAATTACGGTTAGATCTATTTATTCAGGTCTCTCTGTTCTCTGCAATAAGGGTTAGATATATTTATTCAGGCCTCTCTGTCCTCTGTTATTACGGTTAGATATATTTATTCAGGCCTCTCTGTTCTCTGCAATAAGGGTTAGATATATTTATTCAGGGCTCCCTGTCCTCTGTAATTACGATTAGATATATTTATTCAGGCCTCTCTGTCCTCTGTTATTACGGTTAGATATATTTATTCAGGCCTCTCTGTTCTCTGCAATAAGGGATAGATATATTTATTCAGGCCTCCCTGTCCTCTGTAATTACGGTTAGATATATTTATTCAGGCCTCTCTGTTCTCTGCAGTAAGGGTTAGATATATTTATTCAGGTCTCTCTGTTCCCTGTGATTAGAGTGAAGATATGTTTATTCAGGCCTCTCTGTTCTCTGCAATAAGGGTTAGATATATTTATTCAGGCCACTCTGTCTCTGTGATTAGAGTTAAGATATGTTTATTCAGGCCTCTCTGTTCTCTATGATAAGGTATGTTCAAAGTCATCATTTTCCCAGTCATATGTTTCTCCCAATCAGATAAATATATCAAGATGGGAAAAGTATGAAATAGAACCATTTCCAATTATTGGGCTTTTACTTGGAGCTCTGTGTAATCATTTCAGTAAACATTATTTATCTATTCTGATGAAATTATGACTTTTTATAAAATTCAGTTGTGTTTATCCCAGATTCAGGAAAAACATAAATTTTCCCCAATTTGATCAGTCCCATTTTGTAAATAATTATAAGGTGTGAGAGACCTGTTGTTGTATAGTTTTAGAAAGATTTGTAATGATGATTTGTTTTAAAGGTGAATGTCAGAAATGAATGATGTATACCAAAGAATGTTGTTCTACTGTACATGATAATAATAGAAAATATCTGCTTGTAAGCTAAGAATTCTATACTTAAGGATGGTTTTTTACAGTTAAATAGGTATTCTCTTGAGTTTCATTTTTCTCATTCATATTTGTAAACATTTGTCATGATTTTCTTTTTATTTTCTTGTATATTCAGCAACTTTAATGATCAACATATGCAGAACAATTCTCAAATTAATCAGCAAGTCCAGGAAGTCGTCAGCTGATAACCAGTATACAAAGATTCAGGATGAGGTTAGTAATAATCTAGTATCTGTCATCAGGAAGTCCAGGTAGTCTTCAGCTGACTACTAGTATACAAAGAATCAGGATGAGGTTAGTAATAATCTAGTATCTGTCATCAGGAAGTCCAGGTAGTCTTCAGCTGACTACTAGTATACAAAGAATCAGGATGAGGTTAGTAATGATCTAGTATCTGTCATCAGGAAGTCCAGGTAGTCTTCAGCTGACTACTAGTATACAAAGAATCAGGATGAGGTTAGTAATGATCTAGTATCTGTTATCATCAAGTCCAGGAAGTCGTCAGCTGATAACCAGTATACAAAGAATCAGGATGAGGTTAGTAATGATCTAGTATCTGTCATCAGCAAGTCCAGGTAGTCTTCAGCTGACTACTAGTATACAAAGAATCAGGATGAGGTTAGTAATGATTTAGTATCTGTCATCAGCAAGTCCAGGTAGTCTACAGCTGACTACTAGTATACAAAGAATCAGGATGAAGTTAGTAATGATTTAGTATCTGTCATCAGGAAGTCCAGGTTAACCATTATACAAAATATCAGGATTACATTAGTGGTAGAGAAGCTAGAAAATAGATTCCACTCATCAACAGATCATTGGGAGTGAAGATAGATTCCACTCATCAACAGATCATTGGGAATGAAGATAGATTCCACTCATCAACAGATCATTGGGAGTGAAGATAGATTCCACTCATCAACAGATCATTGGGAATGAAGATAGATTCCACTAATCAACAGATCATTGGGAGTGAAGATAAATTCCACTCATCAACAGATCATTGGGAGTGAAGATAGATTCCACTCATCAACAGATCATTGGGAATGAAGATAGATTCCACTCATCAACAGATCATTGGGAGTGAAGATAGATTCCACTCATCAACAGATCAGTGGGAGTGACGATAGATTCCACTCATCAACAGATCATTGGGAGTGAAGATAGATTCCACTCATCAACAGATCATTGGGAGTGAAGATAGATTCCACTCATCAACAGATCATTGGGAGTGAAGATAGATTCCACTCATCAACAGATCATTGGGAGTGAAGATAGATTCCACTCATCAACAGATCAGTGGGAGTGACGATAGATTCCACTCATCAACAGATCATTGGGAGTGACGATAGATTCCACTCATCAACAGATCAGTGGGAGTGAAGATAGATTCCACTCATCAACAGATCATTGGGAGTGAAGATAGATTCCATTCATCAACAGATCAGTGGGAGTGAAGATAGATTCCACTCATTAACAGATCATTGGGAGTGAAGATAGATTCCACTCATCAACAGATCAGTGGGAGTGAAGATAGATTCCACTCATTAACAGATCAGTGGGAGTGAAGATAGATTCCTTAATAAATGCTACCATTTTAAATCTTACAGTTGTACGTCAACAACAATCTGGTTATGCATCTTTATATACCTTTCAAGTTAATGTAATTGAACATGAAAGAATTGTAAACAGGATGTAATTAGTGTAGGCACATGTTTCAATACCCGTTGTTTTTGTAATGTGAATTTCTGTATATATAATTAAATTCAACATGGAAGGGGCAAAAGATTGGTGTAATACTATAATCTTGTGAAGACTGAAATATTCATGCAATTAACATACATTTTGCACTTGAACATGGAGACACACACAAGAGGAAAATAAGAATGTATATTTTTATACTATGATTTTAACTTGTATGTACATTTTTCTTAATTATCAGTTATAAATAAAGTTCTCTGTACGGTCAAAACCTATAGTATTAGCAATAATGATTTTATTTGTCACCCTCTTTCTGCACCCAGGGCAGCAATCTGGTATTGGTAGACTGATGATATTTACCTTCTTCGAGTATCTTGGTATTCAACATATAAAAGGGTATATTGTCATTGGCTTAATTAATTCGTTCAGTGTTTCATCACGCCAGAATTCATGTCCACTGTGACATTACATAATGTATAATTATGTAGTAAACAAATACTTGTTCAGTCCAATTAATTGTTTGCATTTGTCCTCAACAGATATTAAACATTGAGACCTATACCCCAGTTTCACATTCAGTTCACGTAATACTGGTCAGTAGTGATCTGATATCTAGGTAGTAATCAGCAAGCTGGTGAATACTGGTCAGTATTGATCTGATATCTAGGTAGTAATCAGCAAGCTGGTGGACACTGGTCAGTAATGATCTGATATCTAGGTAGTAATCAGCAAGCCGGTGAATACTGGTCAGTAATGATCTGATATCTAGGTAGTAATCAGCAAGTCGGTGAATACTGGTCAGTAATGATCTGATATCTAGGTAGTAATCAGCAAGCTGGTGAATACTGGTAACCGGTGAATACTGGTCAGTAATGATCTGATATCTCGGTAGTAATCAGCAAGCTGGTGAATACTGGTCAGTAATGATCTGATATCTAGGTAGTAATCAGCAAGCCGGTGAATACTGGTCAGTAATGATCTGATATCTAGGTAGTAATTAGCAAGCAGGTGAATACTGGTCATTAATGATCTGATATCTAGGTAGTAATCAGCAAGTCAGTGAATACTGGTCAGTTATGATCTGATATCTAGGTAGTAATGAGCAAGCCAGTGAATACTGGTCATTAATGATCTGATATCTACATGTAGGTAGTAATCAGCAAGCCAGTGAATACTGGTCAGTTATGATCTGATATCTAGGTAGTAATGAGCAAGCCGGTGAATACTGGTCAGTAATGATCTGATATCTAGGTAGTAATGAGCAAGCCGGTGAATACTGGTCAGTAATGATCTGATATCTAGATAGTAATCAAGGTAGTAATCAGCAAGCCGATGAATATTGGTCAGTAAAGATCTGATGTCTAGGTAGTAATCAGCAAGGCAGTGGACACTGGTCAGTAATGATCTGATGTCTAGGTAGTAATCAGCAAGGCGGTGGACACTGGTCAGTAATGATCTGATATCTAGGTAGTAATCAGCAAGGCGGTGGACACTGGTCAGTAATGATCTGATGTCTAGGTAGTAATCAGCAAGGCGGTGGACACTGGTCAGTAAAGATCTGATGTCTAGGTAGTAATCAGCAAGCCGGTGGACACTGGTCAGTAATGATCTGATGTTTAGGTAGTAATCAGCAAGGCGATGGATACTGGTCAGTAAAGATCTGATGTCTAGGTAGTAATCAGCAAGCCGGTAGACACTGGTCAGTAATGATCTGATATCTAGGTAGTAATCAGCGAGCCGGTGAATACTTCAGCTGACAGCTAGTACAAAACATCAGGAAGAGGTAGTAATGATACAATATCTAGTTCTGGGAAGCCCTCATTGGACTACAAATTAAGGTTAGTAATGATCTAGTATTTAGTAATCAACAAGGCCAGGTAGTTTTCAGATGGCAACTAGTCCACAAAGAATCAGAGAGTGATTAGTAATAATCTAGTATCTAGTAATCAACAAGGCTAGGTAGTTTTCAGATGGCAACTAGTCCACAAAGAATCAGGGAGTGGTTAGTAATAATCTAGTATCTAGTAATCAACAAGGCCAGGTAGTCTTTGGATGACAACTAGTATATAAAAAATCAGTATGAGTTGGCAATTATTGAGTTATGTACTCTGGAACTTCTTTTTTTTTTTTTTTTTTTTTTTTTTTTTTTTTTTTTTTTTTTTATTTTCATATATTATACACATATACATATAATACACATATATACATACATATAACATACATATAGATACATAGTCATATGACAGATATTTATCATATACTTTTCCAAAATGAATGTTATAATATTATGAAATATTAATTATAGTACAAGTGACTTATATTTTGTTCTTGTGATATATTTATATATATATATAACATGAATGTGAAGACATACTCAAACACACACAACATACACGCAGGCAACATATTTTATTAAATCTAAGAATATAATGCTAAATATCTGTATAATTAAGTAACAAAATATATTGATATTGGTTATACAATTTTTGTTAATAAGATATATGATATTTTGATATTATACTAACAATATGTCATGAAAAACTTGCCAAATTTCATTAAATTTATCATATTTTCCATTAATACTGTACCTTAGTTTTTCAGTGGCATAGTAATCTTGAAGATATTTTATACATTTATCAAAAGCAACTGTTTGTTTTATAATTGTACATTTATAAATATATAATTTGATTAAAACAATACAAATATTGACAGCTTGATGTCTGCTCCCATCAAAAAGGAAAAGTACATTGAACATATTAAAATGAAAATCATATATATTATTTTGATTAATCCAGATTTCTATCATATTCCATAGATCTCTGATAATGTCACAATCGAAAAACAAATGTGTAATTGTTTCCTGATGTATTTTACAAAAAGTACATAGCGCATCGTTTCTTACATTCATTTGATATAAAAGTTTATTTGTGGCAATAATACGCTGTACAATTCTGTACTGGAACCATATTAATTTGGTATCTATGGTGAATTTAAAAGCACACAGATTTTTATTTTTCCATTCAATAGCTTGATGTAATATATTCTCCCATTTTGCTTCATGTTTTTTTTTTATTCAATGTACATATTGTTGTGAATAAAAAAATTATAAATTGTTTTGGTTCCTTTGGTGTCACTACAGAGAGTTTTAATAAAGCATGGTCTTTCCGGACCAACAGTTTTACATGGATAGGGGTATTGGAATATTGTTGGCCATTTTGCCTGGATTGCATGTTTAATACCAAAGAGCGAAGTAAACGGGCATTGAAGGTTATAGTTTGTTTTAATAAGCTCCAATGAAAACTCTGGAACTTCTTGTTCCAATCATAACATGACCTTTGTCAAGAATTGACAAGCTTAGGATTGATTGATTTAATTGAAGTTTGGTGGTTTCCCTGGGAGTTTATAGTGTCTCCAACCATTAAACACAGGTCACCACCTTTTAGGTGGAATAATCTCAGTGTGGTATTATATAACATAGAAACAAATTTATAGTATTCTTAGTTAGTCAACAAAGGACTGAGAAGTTTTGTAGAGATAAATGAAGTCTCTGTGTGTATCTATAGATGTAAACTTCTATAACTGAATTCCTTTTCTCTTCTATTCCTTTGTAGGTTGCTGTAGAGGACGAGTTGTCACTTAGTAATATCCCAGTCATGCAGGGCTTTATTGAAGGCATGCATATCATGTGGAAGTCCATCGAATCTGACCTTGCAGAGGTACAGAACAGTGCAGTATAACAAATATAAACTTTACTATAGGCTATAATAGCACAATTATCAATTTTCAAAGATATCCATGCCATTTTATTAAGAAGGATAAAGAAAGTCAAATTGATTTTTTATTTAATTAACACTTATAGCTCTAACTTATTAAGTTAAGAACTGAATTAATAGATCTCTAGTCATTCAGTTCACTTTCTATATACTGAAAAGTCATTACACAATGACTTTTAGCCCTTTAAAAGTTGTCTTATGGGGAGTGAGTTGTATCTTTCATTTTCTTGATGGTTCAACATTTTATTGTTTTTCTTGCAATAAAAGGAATATTAGTACATGTATCTCAATTGTTGTAGCACTCTAATGAAGATGATGGCATTAAAATGTACCTTTGTTTTATCCACAGAAAATGCATGCTGATTTACTTCAAGAGCTTTATCATAAGTTTGCATTGGCAATTCCAGAAATGCTGAAAAGTTTTGAGGTAAAGTTTTACCTTGCAAAGAAGGTATTGTGATGCAAGAGATTGTAAAGAATATCCTAAAACATTATCATGATTTTCCACTCTTTTCTATAAACTCCCTTCTTATTTTAGTTCTCTGCTGCAGAAAAAGAGTAAAAATAAAACTTGTTTGAAACCTTTTACACAAATTGTAATGTTGATTTGTATTGACAGTACCCTCCAATCTGCACAGCTCTTCTCTTACTGTCTGGAAACTTACCTCCCAAGTCAATACCTACAATCAGGTAAGTAAATAACCATATCTTGAATTCACATCCCAAGTCAATACCTACAATCAGGTAAGTAAGTAGCCATATCTAAACTCACCTTCCAAGTCAATACCTACAATCAGGTAAGTAAGTAGCCATATCTAAACTCACCTTCCAAATCAATACCTACAATCAGGTAAGTAGATAACCATATGTAAAACTCACCTCCCAAATCAATACCTACAATCAGGTAAGTAAATAACCATATCTAAAACTCGCCTCCCAAATCAATACCTACAATCAGGTAAGTAAATAACCATATGTAAAACTCGCCTCCCAAATCAATACCTACAATCAGGTAAGTAAATAACCATATCTAAAACTCGCCTCCCAAATCAATACCTACAATCAGGTAAGTAGATAACCATATGTAAAACTCACCTCCCAAATCAATACCTACAATCAGGTAAGTAAATAACCATATCTAAAACTCACCTCCCAAGTCAATACCTACAATCAGGTAAGTAAATAACCATATGTAAAACTCACCTCCCAAATCAATACCTACAATCAGGTAAGTAGATAACCATATCTAAAACCTTACCCCCTAAGTCAATACCTACAATCGGGTAAGTAAATAACCATATGTAAAACTCACCTCCCAAATCAATACCTACAATCAGGTAAGTAAATAACCATATGTAAAACTCACCTCCCAAATCAATACCTACAATCAGGTAAGTAAATAACCATATCTAAAACTCACCTCCCAAATCAATACCTACAATCAGGTAAGTAAATAACCATATGTAAAACTCACCTCCCAAGTCAATATCTACAATCAGGTAAGTAAATAACCATATGTAAAACTCACCTCCCGAATCAATACCTACAATCAGGTAAGTAAATAACCATATGTAAAACTCACCTCCCAAATCAATACCTACAATCAGGTAAGTAAATGACCATATCTAAAACTCACCTCCCAAGTCAATACCTACAATCAGGTAAGTAAATAACCGTACCTAAAAGTGTAAACATCTGTTTATAGGATTAATAAATGTATTAATGTATAGCAGTTTACATCATATAGAAATATACAGCATGAAAAACTTAGAAATTAAGGTCACTGTGGTTCTTATGTTTAACCTTTTAAATATGATGTGGATGTTTCAAAGTGAGAAAAGAAAGCATTATACTTGACAAATATTGGATTATACATTCTTGGGTAAAGAGTTATACTTAAATACAAAATTATATTCTTATTTCATTAGATATTTGATGCATCATTAATATTTTATCAATAGACGACAAACCAGAAGAGAATTTAATGATAATAATGGATAATATTTATTTCAGTCGTAGTTTGTTGTCTAAGTTGAGAGCCATGCCTAATAATACTAAGATGGAGGATATTTGTCCAATTCTTGAGGCCTTGTGTAGTTGGAACAAAGTATCTGATTTATGTGAACTGATTGACGAATGGCTGAACTCTGCACTAAATACTGATCAATTCACAGACAACAATAAGGTAAACCAATTAGAACTAATTGTCTGATACATATAGTCCCCCAATCACCCCCTTGGCATCACAGATAATTTTCATGATGTAACTTAGTATTCATGATGTGGTACATATAGCCCCTGCTGTCATCACAGCTAATTTTCATACTGTCCCTGTTGCATTACAGATAATTTTCATGATGTAACTTAATAATGTTCATGATGTGGTACATACAGCCACCTGGCGACACTGATAATTTCATGATGTGCCTTATAAATTAGCTTTGCTGTTTTAATGTAAAACACTAGTGTGTGGAGCTTTGTAGTGCTGGACTTGCAGTGCAGGCGGTCCGATGTCAATTCATTTGTTACTTTATTTAATAGGCTAGTTGGCTCTTGTTTCTATGTCGCTATATGAAAACTTTGTAGAAAATTTTTGAAAGCCACATTAACAAAACACTTATTTACCTAACCAAAGTTTTATTTCATTAATTTCAGTGTAAAAAGGGATCTCGTAAAAGTGTTAAATTCATTGATCCAAATTCTGCAAAGCCCAAGTTAGCTGTATGTGTCACATGTTGTTTGCTGCAAAATCCAGTCTGCCGGGCCAGCCTGCTATTGCACACAGAAGAAATTAATCAACTTCTCACCTTGTTTCAACAAGTCATGGTAAAAGAAAATGTGTTTAAAGGCTTTAAATGATGAACATTATTCCAAAGGGGCAGGCTTGGTGTAGTGGTTAAGCTCTTGGCTTCGAGCGTCGTTGATCTGGGTTCGATTCCCGGGTTGCGCCACTATGTTTAAGAGGTCGGCCACCTCCTGCTTCCATGTTGCGATATAACTGAAATATTGTTGAAAGCAATGTAAAACACCAATCAACCAACCAATCTTTTATCCAGGCTTTATGTGCATGTGGTCATTAAACTCGTATGGTAAATTGTACAATAATGCAAGAGAAGAAACAGTTATGAAGTAGGTTTGATTATGCTACATTGGTGATTGAAAAAATTCATGGTATAGTTGCCTGTGGTCTACAATGACTCACTGGATGCATTTCTTGTTATTTGAAAGCTTTACTAAAGGTTATTGCTCAAAGTAGTAATATGGTGAGACTAAGTATCAAATAGCATTAATTGTAGTGACTCTCTTTTGCTCTTAATATTTGTAGTATAAGTTCACACTTGATTTGTCAGGTGGTTTAGTAGAAACACATTAGTTTCCTTGTGTTAATTATAATACCCCCCTCCCCTGCAAACAAAGTTTGGGGGGTATATAGGAATCACCTTGTCTGTCTGTGTGTGTGTCCGTCCGTCTGTCTGTCCAGAAAACTTTAATCTTGACCATAACTTTTAAACCAAAAGAGACTGGGAATTCATACTAGACATGTATATTCCTTGTAGCAAGACCTTTCTTTTGGTACCATAATTTTTGACCTTGTGACCTTGGCCTTGACATTTGTCCTACTTTTTAAAAACTTTAACCTTAGCTATAACTTTTGAACCTAAAGAGACTGGGTATTCATACTACACATGTATATTCCTTGTGGCAAGACCTTTCTTTTGGTACCAAAATTTTTGACCTTGTGACCTTGGCCTTGACATTTGACCTACTTTTTAAAAACTTTAACCTTAGCCATAACTTTTGAACCAAAAGAGACTGGGTATTCATACTACACATGTATATTCCTTGTGGCAAGACCTCTCTTTTGGTACCAAACTTTTTGACCTTGTGACCTTGGTCTCCATGTTTGACCTACTTTTTAAAAACTTTCACCTCAGCCATAACTTTTGAAAGAAAAGAGATGGGACCTTCATACTACACATGTGTATTCCTTGTGGCAAGACCTTTCAGTCAGTACCAGCATTTTGACCTTGTGACATTGGCCTTGACATTTGATTTTTTTATTGAAAATCTTTAACTTTGACGATAAAGTATAGTCATTGAGAGATAGGGAGTCCATTTTACATGTATGTATTCTGTATGACAAGTCCTGTACACTGATACAAAAAGAATTTACACAACCCCCTTGACCTTCACCTTCTTCTCAAAAACTTAAATATTGGTCATATATATAGTTCTATGCCCTATTTTGAATTTTGGTGCCGTGGGGGGTATTTGTCCCATTAGGACATTTCTAGTTTAGGAAGGTTTTGTACAGATCAATTTGTCCTGGTGAATCACATACATATATTTGTATATTATTTTCTTTTACCATCTTATTATTTATTTGACAGGATTCATATTTGTTAGGGCTGCACATTGATATGGATTCCCTCAGGGAATCACATTGTCTGTCCATCCGTCTGTATATCCATCAACTCTTTGGTTGTAAGGTTCTCAATCTAATGGTATAGGTTTTACTTCACATATAGATAATGATGGGAAGAACATGCCTGTTGATTTAAAAGTCGAACGTCAAGATCACACACTTGAGTCCTTAATGGCTGTCAGTTTCTAATTTTCTGATTCATCATTTTTAAATGAGTTCCATATAATAGTATACATTTATTTGTACAGGTTTGCATTAAGTTCACTCTGAAAGATGGTGTAGGAGTTGCCATTGAAGATTCTCTGTTGGCTGAATGTTTTCTTGGTTACTGCAAAATGCTTCTCATTCAGGAAAAGGTAATGAACAATATGACATAGCCACTGTATAGAAATCTGACAAAAGCTTGTTATATTTTAGTTTCCATATATAATGCACACCCATGAAATCACATCAGATATTCTAAAAAAAATTGCACTATACAGGGGTATTTACAGTAATATTCCTCCACCAGGCAGATGCCAATATCGTATAAGATCCCTCCATCAGACATATGCCAATACCATGTAAGATTCCTCCACCTGGCAGATGCCAGTATGGTATAAGATCCCTCCCTCAGACATATGCCAATACCATGTAAGATTCCTCCACCAGGCAGATGCCAATATTGTATAAGATCCCTCCCTCAGACATATGCCAATACCAATGTAATATTCCTCCACCAGGCAGATGCCAGTATGGTATAAGATCCCTCCATCAGACATATGCCAATACCATGTAAGATTCCTCCACCTGGCAGATGCCAGTATGGTATAAGATCCCTCCATCAGACATATGCCAATACCATGTAAGATTCCTCCACCTGGCAGATGCCAATATTGTATAAGATCCCTCCCTCAGACATATGCCAATACCAATGTAATATTCCTCCACCAAGCAAATGCCAGTATCATATAAGATCCTTCTCTCAGACATATGCCAATACCATGTAATATTCCTCCACCAGGCAGATGCCAATATTGTATAAGATCCCTCCCTCAGACATATGCCAATACCAATGTAATATTCCTCCTCCAGGGAGATGCCAATATCGTATAAAATCCTTCCATCAGACATATGCCAATACCATGTAAGATTCCTCCACCAGGCAGATTCCAATATCGTATAAGATCCTTCCCTCAGACATATACTCTGCACCAGGTGGATGACACTGCCATATAAGATCCATATTAAAGCCATCCATACAGCAGAGGCCATCATCATATAAGATCCATTCATTAGGCAGATACTAATGCAATATATCCCCCCATCAGGCAGATGTCACCACTATATAAGATCCCTACAGCAGTTATTACCATGTAAGATCCCTCCACTAGGTAGATGCCATTACCATGTAAGATCCCTCCACTAAACAGATGCCACTACCATGTCAGATCCCTCCACAAGACAGATGTCACTACCATGTCAGATCTCTCCACTAAACAGATGCCACTACCATGTGAGATCCCTCCACTAGACAGATGCCACTACCATGTAAGATCTCTCCACTAAACAGATGCCACTACCATGTAAGATCCCTCCACTAAAGAGATGTCTCTACCATGTCAGATCCCTCCACTAAAGAGATGCCACTACCATTTGAAATCCCTCCACTAAACAGATGTCTCTACCAAGTGAGATCCCTCCATCAAACAGATGCTGTCATGTCATATCTTTCCACTAGACAGATACCACTACCATGGGAGATCCCCCCACTAAAAAGATGCAACTACCATGTAAGGTCCCTTCACTAAACAGATGCCACTACCATGTAAGATCCCTCCACTAGACAGATGCCACTACCATGTGAGATCCCTCCACTAGACAGATGCCACTACCATGTAAGATCCCTCTTAGACATGTCACTACCATATAAGATTACTCCACCTGGCAGGTCCCACTACCATATAAGATTACACCACCTGGCAGGTCCCTCAACTAAACAGATGCCACTACCATGTAAGATCCCTCTTAGACATGTCACTACCATGTAAGGTCCCTTAACTAAACAGATGCCACTACCATGTAAGATCACTCCACTCAACATATGTCACTACCATATAAGATCATTCTACTAGGCCGGTCCCACTACCATAAAAGATCCCTCTGCCAGACAGATCAACTACGATATATGATTACTCGACCTAGTAGGTCACACTACCATATAGGATTACTGCACCAGGCAGGTCACACTATCATAAAAAATCTTTCCACCACACTATAAGATCACTCCACCAGGCCATCTCACTACCATATAAGATCACTCCACCAGGCAGGCCCCACTACCATATAAGATCACTCCACAAGGCCAGCCCACTACCATATAAGATTACTCCACCTGGCAGGTCCCACTATCATAAAAGGTCTTTCCACCAGACTATAAGATCACTCCACCAGGCAGATACCACTACCATATAAGATCACTCCACCAGGCAGGTCCCACTACAATATAAGATCACTCCACATGGCCAGCCCACTACCATATAAGATCACTCCACCAGACAGGTCCCACTTCTATATAAGATCCCTACACCAGACACGTCCCACTTCTATATAAGATCCCACTACCATATACGATCCCTCTACCAGACAGGTCCCACTACTATGTAAGGTCCCTTCACCAGACACGTGCCATTACTATGTAAGGTCCCTTCACCAGACACGTGCCATTACTATAGAAGAATCTTCCACCAAACAGGTCCTACTACCATATAAGATCTCTACACCAGGCAAGTCCCACTACCATATAATAAAAATTTTGTAATGTAAAGCAATAAAAATATAAATGTATTCTTTTAAAACAATAATGCTTGCACAGCTCTGTAGAATACTTGATTTTACTCTTTAAATAAGTTAATTTCTGAGTATACCTTAAAGATCTAAAATATTTTATTTACACTTTTTTAATTTTATGTATCACCACAATGGAAATTATTATTTCAGTCTGAGCTATCTGATACTTTATAATATTCATTTATTCTACATCAGTCATTAGATATGGACACTCTAAAGATGCTGACAGAGGTAGTGACATGGGCACATAATATTCTACCATACTTACACTTCACCATAGATGAGGAAAACATTTGCAAGGAAGAAACCTCAAACAAGAGAGTACATGAGGACTCCATACACGACAAAGCCCATTTGGCCAAGGAAGTTCTCAAAGTTAATGTCCAGTCTTTTTAAGATATATGATATAAACTATGTTGATAAAAGATATCATACCAAATCCTGAATACTGACAGTTTGCTTTTTTGGCACATGCTCCTATTACCTATATAGATCTATATACATATATGTTGTTTTGATATGTTTATTGAGAAAGATCTGTATGGAAAATGAAGAATAAAGATGAAGATCCCTTAGTTAATATAATCATGATCTTTAGATATTTGTGATGGGTTTTCATCAAAGAACATATTTTTGTCATTGGTTTTTTGTATTCATTACATGTACTAGTAAATGTGAGAATATGAGATTTAATGAGAACTTTTTTGTTTAGACAATCTTCCTAACTTGTAGTAGTGGATTCCTGATAGGGATAGGGGATATAGAGTTTGCACAACAAGTGGCTGACCTCTGCACAGCATATCTTAAAGCAGGTAAATTTCAATTCACAATGGATACTTGACTTGTACATGTACTGAAAAGTATAACTACAACAAATTTGCTCATGGCTTTTTCCATAAAAACTCCTGTAAGTCTTACAAAATGTTTTATACTTGTTTATTGTTTAGTATTTTCAACATCTACCAGATACAAGGCAAAAATTTTGCAGCCTATTTTTAGGTTGGTGGAAACAATGTCAACAAAGATGTATGTTTTCAAAATTGGGTCTAGTATGTGTTCTGTTGTATTTTTAGAATAAACTATCTGAAAATACGACAAATACTATCTGCAGTATGAGATAAAGGTATGAAAATACTACAAATACCATCTGCAGTGTGAGATAAAAATATAAAATTACTACAAATACCATCTGCAGTGTGAGATAAAAATCTCTTTTAGACTTCCACATTAGTTATAATAATGATAAGAACACTCTACCATGAAACCAACAATTCCATAACATCACAGATCATAAAATACAAAATAGTGTGTGAAAATATATAAAGCATTATAGTGCAAATCACAAAGAAAACTTAACTTCGTTATACACTGTAGTATATTTTATGGATGGACTCTTATAAAGTTAAGTTTTCTTTGTGATTTGCACTATAATACTTTATATATTTGAGCGCGCTATTACGTATTTTATGATCTATGACGTTATGGAATTGTTGGTTTGACATTACATTTATTTAAGCTGAAGTATTCATAGCATGAGCGTGGATTTCACATAGACTTTAATTGTCAATGTTTAGTAACTTGATAAAGGCTAAGTAGCCGAAAATTCATGATAAAGTGTTCTTATTATTATGATAATATAGTTTGTTGTGATTCTTTACTCCAGATTCTTGTTTGTACTTACTGCCTGAGATCATGAAGTGCTTACACCAGGTCACAGCATACACAGTCATCTTACAGCTTGAGACATCTACACACTCACTGGAACAAAGGAAGATTATACCAGATTGTCTAAGCCAGCTGTTGCTCTCTATTGCTACATTCTGTAAAGAAAAACAAGAAGCAAGTGTTCAGGTATGAAGTCCACAATGTAAGAAAGAGAGAGAATTTCATTTAACACATAATACTGAATTCTTTTTTTCTTAATTTTTTACCTAACCGGGACAAATGTCTGGGGAGCTAATGTCATACCCCCGGCATCAGATGTCTGCATCTGCCATCTTTTGTATCATAAGAGATAAAACTTAGATATTTCTCAAGTAGCTTCCTCATGACTGAATTTGCATTTAGTACCATCCCATTTGACCTCATGAGCTTTACCTTAGACTTTGACCTACTTTTCAAAAATTTAACCTGGACTATATCTTTTGAACTATAAGAGATAGGACTTTGATATTTACCGGTGAGATGTTGATTCCGTATGACCAGATGTTTCATTTGGTGCCATCACTTTTGAGGTTATGACCTTAAAAGTTTGCCATTGACATACTTTTCAAAATCTAACCTGAGCTATATTGTTTAAACTATTAAAGTTAGCGCTTTGATACTTCTTGTGTAGATTCTTTATTACGATAGCTTTCATTTGGTGACATCTTTTTTTGACCTCATGACCTTGACCTTGAACTTTGACTTACTTTTTAAAACACATTACAAACTTTGCTTTTAATGTCTATGAAATGATTATGACCTGCACCGGTGAGCTATGTTGTCTTCTTACAACTCTTGTTTTTTAAATATATGAAAATTGATGTACATGTATTTATTACATAATGCTATCATAGGATAATTGTGTAAATTTCATAATTTTTAAAATATTTAAGTATTATTTATTTTGTATATGCAGTTTAAATTGTAAAAAGTACCTTATATCTGGTTTAAATCATATACATTACTTGCTTATAATATAATGTTTTGGCCTCTTACCACTAACTAATTGTTTGAGATTTTCTGCAGTATACGATATTCTTTGTCACTAATCATGTATATTATGTATATATTTATTGGAAAGAGACAAAACAGGTGAATATATTTTCTTATTGATCATGTGTACATTGTTCACCCAATTAACATATACATATACAATGTACATCTGCCAGACGTGCGACTATCGAATCGGCTGGTATGACATGTTTGCCATTGGACATGATTAACGAGTACATGTACCTAGTTGTGAAACCGTTAATTGGCTTGGATGACAAGCATCGGGTCAATTACCTTACTCATAGTATATGCAGTGAGTCAAATACATCCTCATTTCATTCATGTTTATCCAATAACCTACCGTATCATTGAAAGCACAACATCTAGTTATAATGCTAAGTAATAATATTTTTAAAGAAAGACATATAGAAAAGAAAATGCCATCCTTACGTTTTACGGACGAAGCCATTGTTTTCATAAGTTGATATGAGATAAATTACTTGTATCGCTGACTGCTCTTTGCCTATAATTACGTAAAAGACGGTATTGTAGAAGCGATATGCATAGCAGGGGATTAATTCCTAAACTTCAAACCATGTTTTTATAATTCTTGCATTGGTGTTTTGTGATAATCATATCGACAGTGTCTGGTAATGCAAACATCTTTAATCGATCGTTACTTGTGTCCTCTTTATGCTTTATCAAAATAAATGATGAATTTGTTCCTGATACTTATTTGATAGACATATCTATAGAGTTGAACCTGAAGTGTCCATTTAATTCTATCATCTCATGCACTTTATATTAGCGTAGTCATGAATTAGCGCACTTTGGACAGCGCTTATTGCACTAAAATATGAATCCCGCTAAAATAAGTACATGTACAGTATATATATATATAACTATTAAATTAACACTATTATCTCACCTTTGCAATACATGATATACATGCATATCGATTTTCATATATTTTTATAAAGATTACTAGTAAGTAAAACTGTTGGATTCTGTAATTAAATTTCATCTACTGAAATTCACATTGAAGTAGATCTCAAAGAGTCTGTTAGTGGTAACTGGACAAGGAAATCACATACTGAAGTAAATCTCAAACAATCTGTTAGTGATAAGTGACCAAGAATATCATATACTGAAGTAGATCTAAAACAATCAGTTAGTGGTAAGTGGACAATGATATCATATACTAATGTAGATCTCAAATCTGTTAGTGGTAAATAGACAAGAAAATCACGTACTGAAGTAGATCTCAAACCATCTGTTAATGGTAAGTGGCCAAAATATTATATACTGAAGTAGATCTCAAACAATCTGCTAGTGGTAAGTGGACAAGAATATCATATACTGAAGTAGATCTTAAACAATCAGTTAGGTTTTAAGTGGACAATAATATCATATACTGATGAAGATCTCGAACAATCTGTTAGTGGTAAGTGGACAATAATATTATATACTGAAGTAGATTTCAAACAATCTGTTAATGGTAAGTGGCCAAAAGTGAAGTGGATCTCAAACAATCCGTAAGTGGTCAGTAGCCAAAGTATTATATACTGAAGTAGATCTCCAACAATCTGTTAGTGGTAAGTGGCCAAAAATGGCAAAATATTATATACTGAAGTAGATCTCAACAGTCTGTTAGTGGTAAGTGGCCAAAAATAGCAAAATATTATATACTGAAGTAGATCTCCAACAATCTGTTAGTGGTAAGTGGCCAAAAATGGCAAAATATTATATACTGAAGTAGATCTCCAACAATCTGTTAGTGGTAAGTGGCCAAAAATGGCAAAATATTATATACTGAAGTAGATCTCAAACAATCTGTTAGTGGTAAGTGGCCAAAATATTATATACTGAAGTAGATGTTAAACAATTTTTCAACTATATATAATAAAACTACAATGTATAGGGGACTTTTATCTCTCTGTGAGTCTGCTGTGGTATTTACTGGATTTAGATATATTGAACAAGGCATAACAGGAAATATTATAACATATTTACTGGGTAAAAAGTCCTAGAAATTATTATTTCAGCATCTTGTTCCACTCAAGTCAGTAATGAGTGACACTTTGTCAGTGGTATACCAGAGTACTGATTCTTTCTTGCATCAGGACATCATGGCCACAATAGTAGCTGCTGTTATCTCAGATCTGGCAAGTGCCAGCTCAAAGGTATGTAACAATACTAAATAATACCAATGGAAACCTGTTTGTGCCAGAAAGAATATTTCATAATTCTTATGCAGTAATTAAACATCATCATTCTAAAACAGTAATCATAGATATGTCTAGTTATTACTACCAAATAACACTGGACATCGGTATTTCAGCTGGATCTTGACACCTGGGATGGAGGAATCACCAGCTTACCAACCTTGACCTCTTGGCTATGTGAAGCAGCAGCCCAGAAAGCATCAGTCTTCAAGTATGTGATCATCCACATATAGACATATATCAATGAAAGTAAAAGAAATTGTAAAGTCAAATATTGTAGAATCAAACAAGGTTTGACTGTTTAATGTGTTAGTATAATGTAATACATTTGTCAATCTGAACTACAAGTGAATACACAATGATTGGAGCACCTCATCCACTATAGGCTACACTGGCTCTCTCGTTCTATAAAATGTTTAATTGATATGGTTTTGCTAAATTAATATATTAATATAGTTTTGTTGATGTATTTTTTGTTACCAGGCATTTTCTATGTGAGTTTGAGACTTGTATGGAGTGTGGAGCAGTGGCTGATATCCACAGAGTACATGCTGCCATTCACCTGGCTGGAGCTGTGGCTAAATGTAAGTAGTCAATATTAACTAGCACATAGAATCTCTTGGTTAAATGGATTATCATATTATAAAGGAGATCAGAGTAATATCTCTCAGGTACATGTACTTGTTAGGAACCAAAGCATAAATATAATGTGAATTGTTACCCTTATTAAGAATTACCAAAGTATATTTAAATTCCTGACATATGAGCTATGTCTGTGATTGTGTGATGCTTGATATCACTCTAAGATTATTTCACTCATTCACTGATAGCATCTGCCTGATTCGTCACACAGAAATTTACACTTGCATAAGACACACCCACCATATAAAGGACAGTGCAGGATCTCTGATTAGCCTGTGTTTCACTTTGACACAAATTTTGCTTTTTACTGCCTCATCTGAAAAAGTAGGACAATGAGTAGCCAAACCCCAGATCTTTTGTCACAAACCAAATCTTTGAAAGATTGAGTTATGTCAGCTATGACTGTGAAAGCAATTACATAAGACGGCATCAGTAAATATGTCAGATATATTTTATTACAGGGAAATCAAAAACAATGGTAGGCCTGAAGGAAATATGCAGTATTATGCAATTACAAATTGACCGAGATGATGTTATGAAAGATGAGGAGGATGTAAATTACAGGTATATCTCTTGCTCTAACTGTTGATGTATATTAGAAAGTTGTCACTCACTATTGGCAGAACCTTAATAGGAAAATACAAGTAAATATACTGGTAATACTTATATAATTATTCATTATTATGCATGTAGAACTACACGGTAATGAAATTATAAATGTTGATAGTTGTATTGTCACATACTTTGATCATGTGACATATCTATCACCTGTTTAGGATATTGTGGCATGATCTGCTAATCCAAATGCTTATCATTACAAACTAATGAATTCATTATTACCTTAAATGAACCTATCATAGTTTATGATCCATTATGTATACATGTACAGTCAATAACTCAAAGTGCTCAGGACCTATGAAATCACTTCGCGTTTCGGTAGGTTCGAGGTTTGGAAGTTACGGAAATTCGCGGGAAATTAGAAAAGGAAAGAGCGAACATTATCACCTATGTACATTTTGTACTACTGTAATACTTATAATAGCATAAAGACGGTATAATCTTCTCAATTTATTGAATTCAAATGTATATAATGTCTAATTTCATCTACATTTGCACTTATATAGCCATTCTATCAGCTTTGACACTGTTCAACGATGTCGGGGGCTTGGCTCATTATCTTAGATGAAGTTACTGTTTAAGATTTATGGCTTGTATAATTCAAAACAATTTTCACCATTAGCAGTTTTTAATAACCTTCTTTCATAATTATGGCAGTTAAAATTAAAATAAATCATCTATAGATATTAACGATGATACCCTGAATGTTTAATTACTAATGTGGATGAAACGCGAAATATACAATCCCATACACACATCCATTAATCCGTCAAGCTTGGATGCACACAACCATGCAATTTTAATCGCTGCGTAAACAAGCCTTTTGCTTTCTATCCTGTTATTTGCTTCGAGTTTCCGATGGTAAAATGCTTTGAGTTTTCGAAGATGAAATTAAGTACAAATTTGTCATTGGGACTTGAAAATTACTTCGAGTTTTCGGGTGTATTTGACTTTCAGAAGTTTGAGTTTGAGAAGGCAAATAACATTCAAATATTCGAAATGTTCTCGGAACCGTAGGGTGACTTCAAATTTCTTGGGGTTTTGGAGTTTTCAACTTTCAAGTTATCGAAGTTCCACTGTAGTTTGATAAGTAATTATTGGCCATCTTATAGATTCATGGTTCAGTGTTAAAGCAATGTATTCTATTTTTAGGGAAACACTGGTTATAGTGAAAGAGAAGTTGAAGAACATGCAAGAGTTACTGAACATTGTGCATTAGTTGAATAACCAATTATTTAACTTGCAAAGTATTATCACCTTTCAAAATGAGATGTAAGAAAGAATATTCACCTAGCTAATATATTAGCTGAATCAATAAGTGATGTAATCTATGTAGCAGTCTTTATATAAATAAATAATTCTCATGAAATACATTGTGCTTTCTAATTTTGATTTACCAGAGCCAAATACCCTGTAATTTCAGTTTACCAGAGCATTATCAATAGCTTTTCAACCCTCTGCAGAGTTTTTATATACCTGTTCTCTTTAGAACAGATCAATGAATTTAAGGTTTATAGATACACTGCTAACGATAACTCTTCAATCACAACAAACAGATTATCTTTCCTAATTTGTTCTTTAAACGTTTGATATTCAAGCATCACAGTAATGTGGATGACGTCATCTAAGGTCGCACAACCCACTGAGGAATGATGTACCCGTTTGTGACATCATAAGTATTACAAATGAAAATCTTCAATAATATTGAGGGTGGTTTGATAAGTTCCTGAACAAGCTTGATAAATCAAAAAATTTCAGTGATTTTCTTTTTTTCAAAGTTGATGTAGATTCTATGTATTTATTGAAGTATTAATTCATAGCAAAATGCAAGTCATATTGAATCAAATGGTATGTATAAGAAAATGTTATCATTTTGTGTTCACAACTGATGTGTCATTATCTTTTTGTCTCTCCATCTGTTTGAGGTGAAAATCACAATAGTAATGTCATGGTGCCTGTTTTGTTGTATGCATATTTGCATATGTGTACCCTACATTTGGAAAGAAAATTTATCCCTGTTGATTTTCTTAGTCAATTCTCAGTCATTAAGAAGGAATTCTTATGATTTACATTCAAAACAAATGTTTTTGCCTGCTGGAGCTGGTTTTTGTAAAGTAACTAAATGGTCAAGGCAACATATTTCGACAACTCTCATCAGAAGCAATGTGCATACCTAATGTGTGTGGCAGACACAAACAGAAACAAACTGCAGTGAAATCTTTTATGAGTATTTATTTGCTCTATTCTGTTCTCTTTTTTTCTATGGGACCTTGACCTGTTAGAAATGACATTGAATGACATGTGTTTGAGAACCCTATGTAAAAATTGTGTGAAGTATGATCAAATTCTGATGAACGGTTTAGAAGTTATGAATTCTGACAGATCATATAAACCTTTCCTGGCATTTTGACTTCTTCTCATTGATCTTGACCTTTAAGAAGTGAACCTGAGTGAACTTTGAGCAAATTTTTTTATTCTGAGTTACAATTGAATTACCGGTATGATCAAACTCTGTTGAACGGATTAGGAGATATGAATTCAGAGTGACACTATCAGCCTTTTTTTTTGTTGGGGGGGATATTTTAAGGTCTTCCTAGTGACCTTAACCATTAAGAATGACCTTTGTCTGAAAGTTGTTCTCCCAGGGGATGATTGTGTGAAAAATTATCATATTCTAGGTAGTGAATAATTTAGAAGGTATAAGATCGGACCCAGCATGAAATTGATTTACAACACGAAAACCTTCGCGGAGAGGGAGAGTTCAGTTAATATTTTTGCCAAAGGTTTAAAAGATCAACTGTCAATGTCCACATTTTTCACTGGTTTCTGAAAGATACCTCAACAGAAAATAAGCTAGCAATTTTGTTTCTCAGTGGCATGTTCCCAAGTACTTTAAATAAATACTACATTATTGCTCTTATGAATCGATGACAACAAGAAAAGTGTATGATATAATGAAGTATTTGCTATTTTATAGAGACCGTCAAACCAACATTGGTTTACTTCCTATTGTTTATTGGTATGAAACATTCTTTTAGTATTTGTATTTTTTCATGCCTTCAGTTTCTTATAAAAAGGTGTTATTAAAATACCTATTGGTTCAAGATACTGAAATACTCTAGACGATGAGGTTTATGTACCTCTATGGCAGGCCGTATTTTCATTGGAAGCATGATGACCTATAACTTTTCCTTCATGATACTATTAATTACACCCCTTTCTTACTATAAAATTAATAAGATTTGACATGTGATGTTTTGTTTCAAAATTTGGCAAGTTTCGCAGATGGTAAATGTATGAACTTTAATTATACTAAATTTGATATAAACAATATTGTTTCTTCCAAATGTTCTTTTCAAAGTGAGAAATTTTCAGTGATAGATTTGATTGAAATACCCTTCTTTGAAAATAAAGCTCTATATAGAATGAAAAACGATTTGGTTTTAGATTTGTGGGGAAATGTTTACAAAGGTATTATAGAGTAAAGTACTACCTGTATTCATCAAGCCAGTGATAAATTAGATAGACTAATAGCAAGTCCTCTTTAGTGTCATTATTGTACACCCAAATAAAATGTCGGGTATATTTTGCCATCAGGCTGACATCTGTCAGCACTGTCTTGTCTATACTTCTCTTTCTAAACCAGATGGAGTCTTAGAAAGAGTTTGATAGTGGCATATGACAGTACATAACTTGAAGATGTACACCTCATTTCAAAAATGTTATGCTGAATCTCATAGGTATGGTCAAAAATCTTTTCCATGCTTCCAAAGAAAGAGTCCCAGAAATAATTTGATAGTTGCATATGACAGTAAATGACATAAAGTTTACATCTCAGTTCCACAGTGTTACACTGAAGCTGTAGGTATGGTCAAAACTCTTTTCCATATGTTTCCAAAGAAAGAGGCTTAGAAAGACCCTGACTGTAACATATAAGTCATGACATGAAGTGCATCTGGGTTCCAAACCAGGTGAGGGGTTCATGGGTGTTATATAAAAATTTGTCTGCTTCTTCTAAACAACTTCACTCACTCACTGGAGACCAAGACAGAATCTCATCCTGATATATGCTTGTACTTGGCTTGAAGTACCTGAGTTTCAAAGTGGAGTTCTGGGACTGGGGCATGTGGGTGTGGTAAATAAAATTTGTCCACACTATTCCTTTTAAACCAAGAGGCATAGAGAGAATCTGATGGTGGCATTTGACAGAACATATGACTTGAAGTTGTGCTCATGTGTTCCAAAGTGAAGGTCTGGCTCTGTGGGGTAGGTGCTCATGGCTGAGGTCAAAAAATCTTATCATGCTTCCTTCTTTGACCCATGAAGCGCTAGACAGAATTTAATTGTTGTATATGATAAAACAGAAGTTGTGCACTTGGGATCCAAAGTGGGATTCTGGTCCCTGGGATGGGGTTCATGGGTATTGTCCCAAAATCTTGTCCACGCTTCTACTCATAATAGTTTATGGTGAAGTAATGTTTAAAAAAATTTTTCAGTCCTAGTTCTTCTTAACCATTAAAGATATATCTGATCTTAATACGTTCATTGGAATGTTTGATTTCTAGTTTTGTTCCTAGGGGCCTAGTTATTAGTGCATAATGCTCAGTTAACAGGACCATATATTTATGCCCCTGGAATCAAAGTTCTTGTTTTGGCCTGTCAAAAAAACTTCAACATTTCACAAAATTTTCAACATACATATTCCTTGTGACAAGACCTTTCTGCTGGTACAATAATTTTTTACCTTGTGACCTTATAGCTTTTAACCTACATTTCAAAAACTTTAACATGGGTATCTCTTATGAATGGTAAGTGATAGGGCTTTCATATTTCGAATGTGTACTCATTGTGACATGACCTTTCTGTGTGTGACTTTGACCTTGAAGTTTGGCCTAGTTTTAGGATAACAGCATATATTGACAAAGTTGTTGCTGGATGCATTCGTACTTTACAGTTTGTTCAGATATATTCTGTAGTAGTACATGTGTAATATGGTTCTACTTATTGAAAAAGAGAGAAAATGGTAACTTTTTAGCAGACGACATAAACTATAGTCATGGTTTACCATAAAATTTTGAAAAGAATTGATGGAACTTGGTAGAGATTAACGACTTAAAGCCCCCTGTAAGCTATGTTTCAGTGTGATGCATCAAGGCTGGTTCAAAGTGATTTATTTTCTTATTGTAGATTGCTTAATTATAATACAACAATTTTGCGTATTTTATCTGCTGTCAGGAAAATTAATGCTCCTAGGTGGTATTTAAAGAATTGAGAATTGTAGAGTGAATATATATATATAAATAAATAAATAAATAAATATATATATATATATATATATATATACATATATATATATATATATATATATATATATATATGTACATGAGGGGTTTTATTTTTTATTTTTTAAGATTAAAAAAGGCAAATGCACTATTGTTTATACTATTAAACTTTGTAAACTTTGGTGTTACTCATAACGATATGAGGCAAATGAATGATTCACTTGGAAGTCTCTTACAGATGAAGGTGTTTTTAGCTCAGGATCTGCTCAGGGATGGATCCAGCACAAAGCAAAATTAACAGATCCAGTAAGATAATACCTTCTTTCGAGTAACTTCTCTTGAGATAGGCCTCATAAAATAAATAAAAAAAAAAAATACCACTAAATGAATGAATAAGTGTTTTCAGGAAGGCTCTGATGTTGCTTTTGGTTTGATTTTGTAAAGAAATGTTTTTGGTGAAATTTTTATGCTTTTCTGATTTTATCATGTGCACAACTTCAATGTTGAGAGGTGATGTGCCATATCATCTTAGTCTGTAATTTTATTTGGGCATCTTCATTTAAAAAGTAATATCCATCAAGTAAAAGTACATATAATATAAATCATTAAGTAATTATTACTTTATCCAAGTTGACTACCATATGCATGGCAGCCTACCTGAATTCTGAAATATGTTTCCCATAATTTTCATGTTGATTTTAATGAAACTTTTACAGGAATGATCTACTGCTGAAGATCTTCTTTTTTCTGCATGATTTTTGTACAGTGATGATAATGATTCACAATTTTTGTTAGGAGCAATTATATTAGATAATGGAATTTGTACACCTACAGTGTTACCTATTATAAAAAAACTGCTTTACAGTTTGATCTAGCAGTAATCATTATACCGGTACATATATAGCTTTATACTTCACATATATACCCCGCTTCACTGTCATTCAATGTGCCCTGATAAGTTGATCTCTCTTCCAAAATTTCTATTATCTACAAATATCAGTCTTTGTTGTTTCAATTAATACATTCATTTTTGGAGTACTAGAAGAGCAAGTTTTCCTTTTTTTCCAGGTAATTCATGTAGGTTGGTTGATGGTTGATTTGTGTTTTACGTCGCTTTTAACAATATTTCAGTTATATATAATTTGCGACATGGAAGCAGGAGGTTACCAATCTCTTAAACATAGTGGTGCAACCCAGGAATCGAACCCGGATCGTCTGCGCCGCAAGCCAAGCGCTTAACCATGCACTACACCACGCCGGCCCCCTGGCAATTCATGTAAATAATCTTACTAAATCAAGGACTTGTTTCAGTCCTCGTCCAGTGGCGTAGCTATCATTACGCCAAATACGCACGTGCGTACACATCATTTTGTCAAAAATGTAGTGTCTCATGAGAGAGAGAGATCCATTAGCTTCCGCTGGGGTTCGCCTCCCTCCCCAGGACTTCGCCCTGGACCCACTAGGGGCTTCAAGGCAGGCCCCAAACCCCCTGCCTGTCTGGTGCGTACACATCATTAGAACTTTGGTTACGCCCTTGTCGTCTACATGAATTAATTATCTTATCCCCTTAGATCAAATGGAATGATCATTTTGAAACAAAGGTGATTGATAGGAGTCTTCTTTTATTGTATTGTGTGTGTGTGTGTGTGTGTGTGTGTGTTTTTTTTTTTTTCCCTCAGAATACCTGCATGAGATCTTATTCTTGGATTTTTATTTTTAAATTAACATCTTTGTTAACGTATTGCAGTACATTGTATCGATAAATATTCGTACACTTTAAAGCATGATCATACCACTCTAAATTTTATTAAGTGATGTTCAAATAACAAAACAAGTGTGACAGGGCTAGTTATGTATTTTAAGAATAAACACTAGAAAATGTCCAGTCGGGTTCAGCAATATATTTATTCTCTGTACATTTTCATATATCTATATTTTTCACGAGGTGTGTTATAAAAGCATAGCATCACTATTTTTCTTTCCGTGATTCGTGTCCGGTATAGGTTTTTCATATGTGACGCAGGTGTGCACTGTTGACAGGTAGTCTGAAATCCTATCAGCTGTTGTAAGGTCGTGATAACAAAGAAATCTTAGTACTCGAAAAATGCAATCTCATGCAGGCTCTAGCGTACACATTCGACCTCACCAATCTAACTGGTCGTAGGACATCAAACGGTCACTACATGCTACACTAAACATAAGGTAGATTTATGTAACTGGATTATTTATCAATGACAATGTACGTAACTCTGTCTTTTATTAAATATGACTCATTTATCTTGGTTTCGATTACAGTACTATAGTCTGTCCTGCGGTAAATTGAGTCACTTTCATAATTTTCAAGAACGGAAGATTAATGATTAGGTTAAAAGCAAATTAGTATGATGATCATTGGCATAGATCTACGAAATCATACAATACTTAATCCAAAATGAAGTGTACTCAAAATTAAGTTTAGTGTTATACTTCATGTAAGGAATATGTTGATAATTAAGGTCTCATTTCTACCATAGCTGCACATCTCTTTGTAGATTTTCAGATTATACCATTAACCCTACCCTAGCTATTAACGATAACATTTCTGAATTTCCCATCCCAATTTCTACAGTGATAGATCTACTGTATACAAACTTAGGACGGTCAAAGGTTCCGACAACTTTATTCCGTCGGGTTCTAAAATAATTAAACACTTTTGTCATACACTATAGGTTTAATTATGTACTGGGCCCTAGCTCTACAGCCTTATAAAATGCACACTAAATGACATGCAGGCCTAAATCAATGTTGAAACTTTATTCAGAGAGACATGGTCCTGAGCCCGTCCCCCTCTGACTGTTAGTCAGGACTCCTACAGATCAAGGGTGCATGAGCTCGCTTCCAGACCGGCAGCTAGAGCACTGTTTCCGCATTTTGATGTCGCTTTATATATTTTTGATACCATGATGTTTTTCTGCATTACCATATATGTGGTTATATATTTTTATGACCTCTTAACTTGAGACACTTCTTGACTCTTGATCTCTCTATGGAGGAATGTTTATATTTTTAAATGTGTGTCCTTTGATTATTCTGCTGTTGCGGTGAGTGGGAAGGTGGGCCTGTACACTGGTTAACCACACCAATTGATTTACTATATATTGTTATATCAAATGACTATATCTTAAGTCGGTATCGTAACTGCACTATAATCGAATATTTTTATGATATCCTTATGTGTTTTCTGATATCATTACACTATATACTGAACAGTACAGTCCAGGTGGAACTTTGGATGCCCACTGTCTACAGTGGGCAGTCCACCTGAAATTTCAGTGGGCAATAGGAGTGGACATTTACCTGAGCTATCAAGCTGTCCACTTACCTGTATGTTAATTCTAACTGACTCTTACAAGAATGTCCACTGTGTCCAGTGGACATTTTTAATGCCCACTCTAAAAATGCCCACTGTGACCAGTGGGCAAATTAAGTTCCACCCGAACTGTACTGTATATTTCCATGGTGACTTTTGTCATAAGGCTGAGTCAGCAACTTTTCTTTCTTCCTTTGCAATTTACATAATTATTATCCATGTAGTTAAGAGGAAGAATCCAAGGTCTGCAGTGATTAATTTTTGAGCAGTGCAATGATATGGTATACATGCCTGATGTAGTATGGCATGTCAGCCAATGAAAATATGATACTTATTTCATGATATAGAATGTATGTATACCCCATGCTGTTAAGTCCAGCTGCTCTTACAACACACTTGTACATGTGTTAGGTAAGGGTAGGATAGTCTCTGCAAATTCCTGTCATGGTTCTCCATTTATTGATCACTCAATTCAACTATATTTGTGCAGTAAACTTATTGCCCGCTACTGTGTAAGATTTAATTTGAATTAGTTTTGATATGATTTCATATATGTTTCATATACAAATATAAAAGTAAGCACTTTATCATTCAAATTTCATAAGAATATCTCATATAAATTTGACGTGGAAGGTTTTTAGCTCACCTGAGCCAAAGGCTCAAGTGAGCTATTGTGATCAATCACCGTCCGTCGTCCGTCCGTCGTCCGTCGTTAACTTTTCACATTTTCGACTTCTTCTCCAGAACCACTGAACAGAATTTGATGAAACTTGATAAGCATGTAGTACTCATGGTCCCCTACAAGTGTTGTTGTTTTTCGTCCGGATTCATCAACAGGTGGCGCCACCACAGGCAAAAGTAGGTCAAAGAGGGTACCCTCCTTTGACAAACTTCTTCTTCAGACCGGGGGCATACAGAGACAAACCGAATGCATAGGAATGATCTAGAGGGATGTGTGAAGAAGTGTTGTTATTTTTGGTTCCGTTTCGAAATCAAATTTTTGACGTTTTTTTGTACTTGGTAGTTTTAATGCAGAAAAGAGGTATTTTTTTCTTATAGTAAACATTGATGCATTAATTTGGTTTAATTTGATCATTTTGATGGTAAGAAATACTACTGCGAAGAAAATTTTTCAATATTTTATGTTTTGGATTTTTTATGAATTTTTTAAGACTTTCAAGAAAAAGGGGGGTGGGATAATTGGTGTAAACATTTCACAGTTTGAATTTTTTCTTCGGAACCACTTGCTGGATTTCAATGAAACTTGGCATGCATCAAATACTCAAGGTCCCCGACAAATGTGGTCATCTTTGTCAGGATCCATGAACAGGTGGCACCACCACAGACAAAAGTAGGTCACAGAGGGTACCCTCCTTTGACAAACTTCTTATTCAGATCGGGTGCATACAGCGACAAACTGACTGCATAGGAATAATTTAGAGGCATATGGGAAGAAGTGTTGATATTTTTGGTTCCATTCCGAAATCAAATTTTTGACGTTTTTTCATTTTTATTTTGGACTTTGTTATTTTAATGCATTAAAGAGTTATTATTTTCTTTTAGTAAACATTGATGCATTCATTTGGTTTCATTTAATCATTTCTATGGTAAGGAATGCTGGTGCGAAGGATTTTTTTCAATATCTCGATTTTTGAATTTTTTATGAATTTTTTAAGACTTCCAAGAAAAGGGGGGGGGGGGGACAATTTTTCATATCTTCAACTTGATCTACAGAACAACTCGAAGGATTGTGATAAAACTGGGTAGGATGCAAGTACTTATAGTCCTTTTCAAAGGTTTTTGTTTTTTGTGCGGATCATCCAAATTGGGTAACAGATAATGCCACCATGTCTAAAAGTAGGTCTCACAATGGTACATATACCACTTGGTAATTGAAATATGGAGAGTAGCGGTTCAAATCCAGCTGTGGTAAAAAAAATTTTTTTTTTTTTTTTACACATCTAAATAAGTTTTTAGATGTTTCTCAACACTCAACATATGAAATTAGGAATTTTACGTTTAAGACTTCCAAAAAAAAAAGGGGGGGGGGGTTTGGGCCATTTTTCACATTTTCAACTTTTTCTACAAAACTGTTTAAGGATTTTAATAAATCTTGGTAGAAATAAGTCACTTATGATCCTCTTCAAATTCTGTTGTTTTCGTCCAGACCTCTTTACAGGTGGCGCCACCATAGTCAAGAGTAGGTCACAAAAGAGTTCCCTCGTTTAACAATATTCTTTTTCATACGGGCTGTATACAGAGACAAACAGAATGCATAGAAATGATCTAGAGGGATGAGTGAAGATGTATTGTCATTTTGGTTCCCTTCCAAAATCAAATTTTAGAATTTTTTTCGACATTTCTTTGGACTTGGTGATTCAATGCAGAAAAAAGTGTCATATTTCCTAGTTAATTGATAATGATGATTTCTTATGGACTATTGTGATCATAATTATGGTAAGGATTGTTACTTTGAAAGAATTTTGTCAATATCTCAATTTTTGGATTTTCTATGAATTTTTTAAGACTTCCAAATGAGGGTGTATAGGAACAATTCAATCATATTTTTCACTTCTGCTGTTATACCACATGAAAGATTTTAATGAAACATGGAATACATGAAGTACTAAAAGTCCTCTATCAATTTGGTAAATTTCATCCAAATTGGTTAACAGATAATGCCACCATGTCTAAAAAGCAGTTCTCACAATAGTACATATACCACTAGGTAATTGAAATATGGACAGTAGCGGTTAAAATCCAGCTGTGGTCAAAATTTTTATTTCATTTCTTTACACATCTAATTAAGTTTTTAGATGTTTCTCAACACTCAAAATATGAAATTAGACAATTTTAAGTTAGATTTGGACAATATTTGAAACAATTGTTGTTCATGACCCAGACTTGAAATCAGTCAACAAAAGGCCCCACCTAAAGAAAATGACTAACTTGTTGCCCTGAATGACTTCTTGCAGAGACAAAGGAAATGCTTAATATCAAAATCACCTGAATGGATGTACAAGAAAGTGTTGTTTTTTATTCTAGTCTGAAATAAAATTTGACATATTTTCAACATCTGTGTTGACTTAGTCACATTAATGCAAAAATAAATGAATTCTTCCTTCATGCATGACTGATAATCTAGGTACTCAGGTGAGCGATATAGGCCCACTTGGGCCTCTTGTTCATTTCCACAAATTTATATTTATATGTTATCCCCTAGACATTGATTTGCGGCTTCAGTGTTTGTACATGTACATGAAAGCAGTTACCAGAACTGCTTGTGGTATAAACTTTTCTTGAGAGTCTCTTGGTGTGACACATAACGAGACTTTCTTACCCTATATAAGGAGTGAATGTCTTAATTAAGATCAGTAATTAAATGGTAATTAATTGTTGTTGTTATCAATAAACATGATATATAAGTATATTTGATGCAACACAACAACATACATAGTTGACATTCATGGACCCTGGCCTGGAATTTAATTAATTCTTGTGAGACCGGGTATCCATAAGGAGTTTCATAAGCATCTCCTGTAAAGCATACAGACACACATAGATAGTTCAACATTACAGAGTCATTTGTAAGGGGATGTTTTACACTAGCTGTGTGTGATTCATATCAAACCAGAGCCATTGACTAATGAATTGCCTCTCGTTATGAATTTCTGCCATAGAAGAACATATTGTGAAACTTTATGTTGCTCACAATTTGCTTTGTCATTCACTTGTTAATCCAATTTTAAATTATAATTAATGGCTTCATATCAGAAAGTTTGATAAAAGTCCTGTAGCAAGTGATTTTTAACAATCTTTCATCAAATTTCCTCCTATTTCATTCAAAATGGAATTTACCATATTCTATAAAATAGATATCATGAAAAAATTTGGTTATGGGATTTTTATAGTAGCTTGCTATAAGATTTTTATTGAACTTTTCAATTATCGAAGTATTATTATTTGGATGCAAACAAATAAACAACAAAGCAGATTGTGTATACATGTAATATCTACCACCCATTTTATTTTTTTTAAATCTCTTATTTAAAATTTTCTCTATGAAGGATTTATGGCCCAAAACCTATGCTTTGGTCTGACATACATTTCAGACTATTTTAAACTGACTGTTCTGTTCACACTAAATTGATTGATTCCAAGGAGTTTCGTGCTAAATATCTGGGTTGTTTGTCAGCTCATAATTAAGTGTAGTAATGTGCATATAACAGTGGCTTTTTTACTGTAAAATATCTACATAATATTATTACTGGTTACTATTCTGCTTTGATTGTATATGAAAAAATATTTCACGTTTAACATTATGTAACAATCATTATTTTTCTGTATTCTGGCCAATAGGTTTGCGAAAATGTTTTTTAGATATATAAATAGGGATTTTCAGATGTAAAAATAAACTGTATTTAATGAGCTATAAACTTCTGGTACTATCTCTAAAATTTGATAAAAACTAAGGATGTGTATTGTGTCTACATGTATATTGTATAATATGATCATCATATCTTTTGTCTTAAGGTCATATCATATTAAAGCAGTTATCTAAATAAATTTCAAATGTGTACTTTGTTATATAGAAGTTGAGTAAAAATGATGAATTAAGTATAATTATAGAGAAAAAAAACTTAGGTACAAAGAGTATTTTTGGAGGCAAATAGCCCAGAATCTACTTTTGGATAAATGTGATTTTCATAAGATCAAGAGTAGTCAAGGGAACTTGTCTCACAGTGTCATCTTGCCAGTGTAGTGCCTGCCATGCACTCTTAACACAATGACTTTACTCTAACAACTTACACTATGTATATATCATGGTCTTGATATCATTGATATTCACCTTAATAAATAATTTTGAAAAAACAGAAATTGGCAAAGTGCCAACCAGACTACCATATGCCAACTTTGGCCAAATATAGTCATGATATGTAGGATTATACTATGATGGACATTTGTAAACCCCTGCAAATTAGAAGTGTGTGACCAGGCACCTGGGAGTGTCTCCTCCTTAAACCTCCCACAATAAAAGGCCCAGAATATGTGGACGGCTCAAGAAGAATTCATATATAGCATGCACTACATTTTACTTTGTAAACTTTTACTACGTTGTTGCTATTCATAACTGATCAATGTGTATCGAGTCATTTTGTTGTGTATTCAGTATAATGAAACCAGGCCATGTATATGGCTGTACATGTGGCATAGAGAGATTGTCATGTTCATCCTCTGTCCCATTTTGTAGGAGATATTATCATGCCACTTCATACACAGATACATCTTGGTGAGGGAATGCCCTGTGTACTAGAATTTCTGGATCTTCAAGACTTTCCCTTTGCTCTTTACCTCACTTTTCCTGATTTGTGCTTAATTTAGTTTCTTTAATACTTTAAATGACTCATTCATACAGTTTCATACATAGATAGATCTTGGTAAGAAATTTCTATGGTTCCAAAAGTTGTGATCTTGACCTTCTCTTTGGCTAAGTACTTAACTTGCAGCACAGATGATCTGAGTTTGTCTCCTGGATTGCAACATTGTATTTAAGTAGTTGGTCACCCCCATGAGAAATTAATGAAAGCAAAGTAAAACATCAATCACCCAATTAACTCATTCCCCTAAATCTTTGTGGGTTTTTTTTTTTAATTATTTTGACCAATTTGAATAATGCCTTCATACAACTTTATACACAAATGTTTCTTGGTGAGATTAGTTCGCTTCATATATACTGGTAAAATAAATATTAAAACATATATACCTTTTAATTTTGTGTATCAGATGAAATTTATTACCTAGAATTGAATTTGCCTTTCCTTGACCTTACATGTACTTTTCCTGATTTGTTAGTTCATTCTATGTGATAATAGTAAGACCCCTCAAGTAACTTATTACACATATAAGTGTGCAGTTGTGGTGCTGTTATATCTCATCAATATATTTCTTGTTCACCTTCATTCATATATATCAGTTTGAAAGAAAATTGGGTAAGTATAATTGAATGAATGCAATAATCAGTAACTGAACTCTCCTGTTAACTCCAATAAATTAAAGTTCCATTTCTAATTTCTTTACATAGATAAACATCTTTAACTCAAAATCTCTTTGACATCAACCTTACGTTGGAGAGTCATATATATATGTATTTGTAATTTGATATATATTTCTATGATACTTTCTATTGTTGTACTATTTATTCCTATACATGTTATGCTTTTTCAGATGGCAGGAGGAGTTTTTCATGTAGAATTTGGTATCAACGACACCCCTTTAACTAGGGCTTTAGAGAAGAACAACTTTGTTACAGCAGAGAAGCTCATTAGAGAAACATCACAAGCTTCTTATCTGGATGAAGGTAATTGCTTGAAATTCAAAGTCATTTTCATGTAACAAATAATCTACAAGTAAAAAGAAATCTATATGTAAAAAATGATCTACAAGTAACAAGAAATCTATATGTAACAAATGATTTACAAATAACAATAAATCTACATGTCAAACAATTTACAAGTAACAAGTAATCTACATATAATTAATGATTTACATTTAACTTAATCTACAAGTAACAAAAAATCTATATGTAACAGATAATCTATAAGTAACAAGTAATCTACATGTAACAAATAAGCTATAAGTGACAAGTAATCTACATTTACAAATAATCTACAAGTGACAAGTAATCTACATGTAACAAATAATCTACTGATAAATATACATTGTAATTAGGTTGATGAGGAATATAGGTGACAGATTTGGTAAGGTTAATTACTACTCAGATAGCACTGGTCAGGGTGCATCTTAAGGTCATTATGTGGTCAGTGTATATTTATAGGATAAGACCATTATCTGATTTTCTTACTGTACCTATAGATGGCCATGACTTCTACAGTGTTTTAAAGAATTCAAAAAAATCATTTGAAATTACATTACATCTTCCTATAGAGATGCAATGAAGCAATGATGAATGCAGATTATTATTTTGTATGATTTTCTAAGGATGTTACCGTAGAACTCCCTTGTTTATATGTCTGTGTGGTATGGATGAAGAGGAACAAAGAGTTAGGCCCAGAAACCTGTACCTTGCCAAACTCCTCGTGGAACAAGGAGCAAATGTAAACTATAGAGTACCAACTGTAAGTTATGGTATTAACATGGTACTAGACTGACATATGAATAATGTTTTTCTTTCCTCTTGATATTGTTTCAGCAAAAGTGAGGTTTATATCTAGTTCTATAGTTGATTCAGAGCACAATTATGATGTGGTCCTTAATTGTTGAAAGTATAAAAATCATGAAAAGGAATTTGACAAGCTACTTAAGATTAGAATAGGCATGACAACTCTTGATAGGTCTGCATAATTAAAACCTTACTGTATTTTCAAATGCAAAACTTTCTTACATCTTACTACATGTATCATATTGCTAAGTTTTTCATTGTTTTATTTTTCAGACCTATTATTCAGAGTATGAAACCCCAGGAAAGAATTCCTTGGAGCTATTGACTGACTTTTATAATGATCTGACCAAGTTTGGCAATGCTTACAGCAATGAAGCATGGTAAATTGTTCTTACATACCATGAGAAAAGTCTTAAAGTGTGTCAGTGTTTGGTGTTGTAGTAGTATTACTGATGTTAAGGGGATGATAATGGTGATAGGACTATTATATAGAGCTGGTGTACTCTACCAAATAGTCAGTCAGAGGCCCTCCTGGCTTTTTGAAACATTTAAAATTTATGGAACTAAAAAAAAGCAACTAATTACATCCATGCAGGGATTCATATTTAAAAATTTGTAGTTAATCTTCCCAGTTATTTCTGAATATTTTGTATGCTTTTTACAGGAATCTACTTATCTTCTTACGAATATTGATTCATGGTCACAGGGGCCACTAGATTTTCAAATATAGAGTCTACACCTTAAAATCTGGGTTATGATTTGATTGGTTCCAACTAATATAACTTCGTTTAAAGGTCACAGTTTGAAACAGCGTTTTCATGACAACAACTCTATGGAACCAGAAAATACTGCATATACAGATGGGTGCAGTCCTAACATAACATGCACGTTAACGCGAAAAGCGGTCATGAGGACTGGTTTAGCACACATGCTATGACTGTTCAACCAGACGCGCGTGCGCTCCTCGCGTTAACGTGATTTATTCCTGCGTGCCCTCGGTCCAGTCGCACGTTCACATTTCTATATTTTTAATTCTCTATGCAGTACGGATGGAGAAAATAAAATGGATCTAATTAAATTACCGCGAATGTCGCCGTAAAAACATGTTTTAAATGTTTTGCTAATATGACACCCTGCATTCAGGATTTTACATGTAATACAACAAAGGAAATTATCGTGTAAATATGCAATAAGTTACATGTATTTATGAAAAAAAAACGTCGTCAGTTTATACTGGCATGATAACTTTCTAATTTCATTTAATTATTTATCTTTAATTAGTTTATGTATCTATTTATTATGTGTTGATTCATTTATATCTAATTTATTTACATGTGTTTCTTATGTATTTATTATCAGTATTTCTAATAAAGCTATTTTAAATAATTCATGAATACAATAATTATCGTCATTACTATTATCTTTATTAATTTTTATTTCATTATTATTATTATTATTATTATAATTATTGTAATCATTATTATTATTATCATTATTTTCCTAAATTAAGAATAAATTTAATTAGAGTCAATGTTAGGTAATTGCGTTCAAAATTTTTAAAAATATCCTCGGAAGGGTTTTATTCAATTCTATTAGTAAATATTTTACTTACACATTAATGTGTTTTTATATTTAAATACACAAGGTATATATCTATTCTCCTTCATATTCTTCTGAATGAACATGTTAATAAAGTTTTAAGTTGTAAGCAAGCGAACGTGGCTGTCAAACACGTTCAGGCGGCAGTCAAGCGCGTTAACGCGGCAGTCAATCGCGTTCATGCAATCTCGAAATGTAAGTTCACGTGGAAATCCGCATTAAAGCAAACGCGTGTGCTCAGCAGTCCTGTCAGCGCACGAGGAAAGCAAACTTCACGTTAATGCGACATGAACATAATGTTATGTTAGGACTGCCCCTCACTGTATAACTACAGTATATAATGAACTTCATGGAACAACCAAGCACTATAGAACTATCCTTATTCTAATCAGTGAAATATACAAAAATAGTGTTTTAAATGACCTTTTCTTAAAGTTTCCCTGTTATTTAGACTGAAAATACCATCCTATAGAAGGGATTTAAAATCTTATCTATTTTCAAAACAGATTTGTATTTTTGTTTCTTAATATTTTTACTCTAGATATATTAAAATGATATATTTATGCTGGGAATTGAATTCAATTTTATTATTTCTTTTTTTTCTTTCATATATCCATAAATCTCAAGATATTCTTTTATCAATACAGTTACAAAAATAGTTTTCATCACTTAGCAGTAATCCATATCTATGTATGACTTCTCTTGCTATGCAAGTAATATACAAATATTGAGAAAGTCATGTGATCTGAGGCCACTTAACAAGACTTACAAACCTAAATACAAAGTAAAACAGAGAAAGAATGATTCAGGAAATATAACAATACTTATTCTATGTAAAACAAAGAATCATTGCAGGAATGAAACCATATTTATTCTATGTAAAAACAGAAATGAAACGATTCAGAGAACAAAACAATATACATTATGTTAGCATTAAATATTTGTCTAGTCATGCAAACTGAAGCGACCCAGGGTGTTTAGAGACCAAATTTCATAATTATACAAGACATTTCTCTATCAACCAATGTTATTTTACCAAACCGAAAGAGTGAGCTAGAATGTGGTTCCTCTATGTATACTTTGTTTTAGGAATTACAATGGCTGGGATCCTCATAATGATATTGTGATAGGTCTACACAAACAATATCTGTTGACCCTGGAGGATGTGATAGAACATGTGGAGGACCTCATATTTGTTATTCTTAGTAAGATTTAATGCCTTTAAGCTTCTAAAGTACTTTACATATATATTTCAATATCTGTTTGTTTCTTGTATTTTGTTATGCCATAATTAATTCATTTTTTTAGATAACAGCTAAATTGCATCTATGTCTTGCATTGCATAGAGATTCCTATGCATACAAAAGTAACCATCAAAATGAGTGAGTGAATTTATGGTCCCTGAAATATTTTTGGGAAGCAAATAGTCAATGTTGTGTCTGTCTGTCTGTTTATCTGCATGCATGTTTCTTAAAGTGCTCATCAGAGTTAGACCATACCTTCACACAGTTGTCTCTCAAGATATAGGCTTTTGGACAAAAGTCACCTGTGGTCATTTTTGAAAGGTCACACAGGAAGTAGAATTTCAAAACCCTAAAAAGTGCTCATATTTTAGTGAATTTTGAACAAGCAGTGATCCTACATCATAAAAATGTGCAATATAAACTTTCAGGTGTTCTGTCTTTTGGCTGAGATAGTAAAAACTGAGGTCCCGTGGCACGTAAAAGATCCCTCACTGCTTCAGGTGGGTCTGTTGCAAAGGTATAAATTTGTATGCAATGCATCAGGCAGATGCCGTCACCATATACATGAAATAATCATGGAGTGATGTAAAACAATATTCAATCAATTAATCTGAATAAATCTCTGATTTAGCAAGAGTTCCCATTGAAATTAAGAAACATGGTGTTTCAGCTACATTTCAAAATTTTGTTGAAATCAGGTGCTGATCCTAGCAAGTTCAAAGCTTTGTCTTCCCCACACATAAGATGGGGAAAAGGGCATTTGTAAGTTTTGTTTACTCGGCAGCTGTGATACCAACTGAGGATGGTGAGTTGAAGTGAAATTTTAGGCCCATCAGTTTCTGAGGAGGGGTAGTAAACGAAGCTTTGGACTTGCTGGTGACCTAGGCGGTCCCCAAACCTCTCGTCTGACTTCTCCAACACCCAGATTCCAAATCCTGGATCAGCCCCTGATTTCAACAAAATTATGAAATGTAGCTGAAGCACCATGGTACCTAATTTCAATGTGAACTCTTGCTAAATCAGAGATTTATTCAGCAAGATTTCTGATAGAGCAAGAGATCCCATAGCAATTATGTGAGAAATGTTTTCTATTGGCTGATTAAGTCGTGCGCATGACATAACTATCTTGTGCTCGCGACAAAACATCTTATGCACACTACTTAGTAAGTCATGCGCACAAGATATTATTTTTTCTGTTCCATAATGCCATAGCTCCCTGATAGATTTGTGAGCAATAAGAGTTTCCTATCTGATAGTCACCCATTGACTTGATACAGTTAAGGGAGCATCCATTGTTTTTCTGAATTCCTTGTTTTAAATCTTATTGTCCACTGTGGTCCAGCACCTCAGTTATTAAGGTTTCAGTGAAGAGACAGGACATCAACATGGTAGGAATTGAATGCAAAATCTGTTGGTCCTGACTCGGCTGTGCGGTCCACTAAACCACTGTGGCTCACTTTTATTAGATGTATATGAAGGAAATTCTTCATATATGTGAAGAAAACTTGTAAAGAAGAGAATTATACAATTATAGGTAACAAATTAACTGGTCCTATGTATACTTGATCAGGCGAAGAAATATACAGTGCTTTGTGCATAATACTAATATCATAATGTAATGTATTAAATCCATGAGTGTAATATGCATATAACATTTGTAAATGAAATGAATGACTTAAATGCCCTAATGATGTCATTGGAATGAATGACATAAAAAGTCCTAATGATATAAGTAGATGTGTACTCTATAGGTAATGGTGGAGATCCCAACATCAATGATGTAAATAAACTTACCCCGGTACATCGAACAGCCCTACTAAGTCAGGATGACAGGTTACTTCGACTCCTGTGTGAAAATGGTGCTAATGTGAATGCTACAGATCGCTATGGTAATTCACCTCTCATCACACTCTGTGACATATCCTCCACAGACATTTTTGATTACCTGGATGACTTATCACCTCGAAGTGACGACACCTTAGAGGATACAAGTGCTACCATGTGTGTCAAGTCGGATTTCCTTTCCTATCTATTGTCTCAAAAAGATCTAAAGGTAATATTAAGGGTTCACATGGAAACATTTTGTGTTTTTCTATTATTCATTATATGACATTGTATTTTGTGTCATTTTGTTAGAATAAAGTCGTTATTCTCTGCAGATCAATGCACAGAATTTGCGAGGTCAGACAGCTTTGTTTCACTGTGTTATACGTGGGGATGTGACAGCATGTCAGAAGTTGCTAAGATGTGGTGCAGATACATCAGTCAGGGGCATAGTATGGGAAAGTAGGAAACGAAAAAGGTATGGATACCACTACTGGTTAACAGTGATTCAGTTTCACACCAATAGTAAAGTTCTGTTTTGTGCATATATCAGCTTGCTAGCTGTTACCAAATAATGTTTCAGTTTACTACATACTTGATGTAATTGTCCATTTCCAGGCTTTAGGATCTGTCCTAACTCTGACCCCTAAGAAAAGGGAAAATAAAAGTTGAATGAAATGTTAGTGTTAGAACTATATTTGGAAATTTACTGGAAAATTCAAATTTTGAGCACAACTCCAGTCTTCTCTTGCATGGAAGTAGTGCATGAGTGTTAATAAAAACAATATATAATCCTGTTGATTATAATTATAACTCACAGTAATTAATTAGTTAATTCAGATGAAATTTGGTCTAATAAGAAAAAGATACTTCTTTAAAAAGGTAACAACTTTTTTGATTTTTGAATTGCATTAAAAGGCAATTATTGAAACTATGTGTGCACATTTATTTATATAGCTCTATTAATAATGAGCGCTATTTACAATATCCACAAGAAATGAGATCACAGGATCTTTTTGAAACAGTTTTTGATGAGATATAGATTACATTATTGCCTCATTGATTAAAAATACCCACGAAATAAGTTTTTAGTTGTATTTATTCCTTTGGATAAGCAATCTTCATTTATAATATATCCTGGCAAAGAATTACATGTGTAAAAAAGTCAGAGGAAATTTGTAATATGAGATGAAGAAGAGATATAAAATAATAAGCTAGACAATAATCTTGATTTTTCCATGTATTTGATTTTCATATTCTAGCATACTATGTCTGGTATGTTCAAGAATGTGAGAGGAAATTCTAGTTCTTAAACATAATTGATTAATTTTATAAAAGAAATAGGGAAATACTTATTCCTGATGCAAACGGTACTGATAGATATTGAAGTCTTGCTAGTTTTACTTAATTCATTACCACATATGGGAATGTGTATAATTATGGAGGAATATTAAGATAGAAGTATAAATATACAAGTCTCTGGCATATTCCTGATCAGGTAATTATCAGGATACTCAAATTAATTGATGTCTGTAATTTTAGGAAAATCTCTGCCATCTTTGCCACTTTCCTTTCCATTCCGCTACAGAGAACTCTAAGTTTTCAAAATATGCACCATCAGCTGGCAAAAGCCCCTCAGCAGTACGGCCATCTCATTGATGCAGGTATGTATTAAGAGGATTATAGATATATTGTATCAATGTTATGTTTGATATAAAATGCTTCTAGAAATTTCTTTGATAGCACTCTTTTTCAATGTATTGTTTTAAATAGGTATGGAAGACTCTTAGATCATGATTACCAGTCCCTCGTGCTGGAGGAATGTCTGTTATACGGACTTCATGTGTCTTATTATACTGACTTAATATGTCTCATCATACTGACTTAATGTGTGTCATACTGACTTAATGTGTGTTATCATACCAACTTATTGTGTGTTATCATCCTGACTTAATGTGTGTCATACTGACTAAATGTTTTATCATACCAACTTGTGTGTTATCATACTGACTTAATGTGTGTTATACTGACTTAATCTGTGTTATCATACCAACTTATTGTGTGTTATCATACTGACTTAATGTGTGTCATCATACTGACTTACTGTTTGTTATCATGCTGACTAAATGTGTAAGCATACTGACTAAATGTGTTTATCATACTGACTTGATTTGTTGTCAGACTGACTTAATGTGTTGCCATACTAACTTAATGTGTGTTATCATACTGACATAATGTGTGTTATCATGCTAACGTAATGTGTGTCATCATACTGACTTAATGTGTTGCCATCCTAACTTAATGTTTGTTATCATACTGACTTAATGTGTGTTTCATGCTGACTCATGTGTGTTATCATACTGACTTAATGTGTGTTTCATGCTGACTCATGTGTGTTATCATACTGATTTAATGTGTGTCATCATACTGACTTAATGTGTGTTATACTGACTTAATGTGTGTTATCTTAAATGTGTGTCATCATACTGACTTAATGTGTGTCATCATACTGACTTAATGTGTGTCATCATACTAACTTAATGTGTGTCATCATACTAACTCAATGTGTGTTATCATACTGACTTAATGTGTGTCATCATACTGAGTTAATGTGTGTCATCATACTGACTTAATGTGTGTTATCATACTGACTTAATGTGTGTCATCATACTGACTTAATGTGTGTCATCATACTGACTTAATGCATGTTATCATGCTGACTTAATGAGTGTCATCATACTGACTTAATGTGTGTTATCATACTGACTTAATGTGTGTTATCATACTGACTTAATGTGTGTCATCATACTGACTTAATGTGTGTCATCATACTGACTTAATGCATGTTATCATGCTGACTTAATGTGTTATCATACTGACTTAATGTGTGTCATCATACTGACTTAATGAGTGTCATCATACTGACTTAATGAGTGTCATCATACTGACTTAATGTGTGTTATCATACTGACTTAATGTGTGTTATACTGACTTAATGTGTGTTATCTTAAATGTGTGTCATCATACTGACTTAATGTGTGTCATCATACTGACTTAATGTGTGTCATCATACTAACTTAATGTGTGTCATCATACTAACTCAATGTGTGTTATCATACTGACTTAATGTGTGTCATCATACTGACTTAATGTGTGTCATCATACTGACTTAATGTGTGTTATCATACTGACTTAATGTGTGTCATCATACTGACATAATGTGTGTCATCATACTGACTTAATGCATGTTATCATGCTGACTTAATGAGTGTCATCATACTGACTTAATGTGTGTTATCATACTGACTTAATGAGTGTTATCATACTGACTTAATGTGTGTTATCATACTGACTTAATGTGTGTCATCATACTGACTTAATGCATGTTATCGTGCTGACTTAATGTGTGTTATCATACTGACTTAATGAGTGTCATCATACTGACTTAATGTGTGTTATCATACTGACTTAATGTGTGTTATCATACTGACTTAATGTGTGTCATCATACTGACTTAATGTGTGTCATCATACTGACTTAATGCATGTTATCATGCTGACTTAATGTGTTATCATACTGACTTAATGTGTGTCATCATACTGACTTAATGTGTGTCATCATACTGACTTAATGAGTGTCATCATACTGACTTAATGAGTGTCATCATACTGACTTAATGTGTGTTATCATACTGACTTAATGTGTGTTATCTTAAATGTGTGTCATCATACTGACTAAAAGTGTGTGTTATTTGACTTGGGAGTTTTGGTGCAGAAAGCATTTTTCACAAAAATTGTTGAAAGTATGGAAAAATCTGTGGTGGCCAAAACCTAGTGTGAAAATAGCCGTAAAACTACACAAATTTTCATTTTAGTGTCTTTTTTTCTAAACCCATATATATTTAATGTTTTTGGTAGCCTAAACACTGATTGTATATTGAATTACATATAATAATTTTCAGACAGAAATATAAAACTTTCACAAAAATTGCAAAACTTGTAGCCAAAAAAAAAAAAAAATAAAATACATAAGTTGAAACTTGTTAAGTCAAAGTCGACAGGACCTGACATCAAATACTTTGACTTTCCAGAATTCAAGATAAACATCAGCTGCTTACATGTTTATAACCAATTATTTGTTATTGGAAGTTTCACATAGTTGCATTGCAGGTTCACATAGTTGCATTGCTTTAAAGTCCAGGAAATTTGAACTTATTTCTAATTCTATGTCATCTCAAAACAAAACACATATGTTGAACAGAAAATTAAACCACGAATAAGATACATGTATATAAAACTTATCTCTGGTTGTTTTTATCTGTATGGTTACTTGTCATATACTGGTAAGTAATGAAGTTGTTAAGACATCATAGCACTGACAAATCAGTGTTGGCAGTTTATAGGTCAATATATATCTCGATGCAGTGTTTATCATACTGACAGCGAGTGATCTAAGGATTGGTGGAGAGACAAACATTATCAAAACACAAGAGAAAAAATGTGAAAAATTTCTTTGCATTTGACCCTAAGAGTTTTTCTAATTTTTATCCATTTCTTTTATCAATGTTTTCGCTAATACTTCTAAACATTCAAAGCAACATAGCTTATACCCATGCACTTTTAGAAAATCACATTCCTTAATATTCTTTACGGGGGAAAATATCATTTTAGAATAAAAAAAAAAGGAAAATACATTTCCTTTTCCCTTTAAGGAGTTGGAATTTTTCATATTTTCACAAGTTTGAGAAAATCACATCCTTTCAAAATTCTTTCAAGAGAATGATTACTTTGAAGGCTTACTAGCCATGACAGTTATTATCAGGTGGGATGTTTTAACCTAGGTTCTATGGTAATAAAATGAGTAAGAGGTAGGACTCCCAAGCCAAATTAAGCTTATAGATCTACTTATTCATACTTTGTTAGAAATTACATCAATGTTGATAAAGGACCCAATGGTCAGTGAGTGGTCACTTTGAGGACCACTTTATGAAATGATTATTTACCTAACATTTTACCCAATGAGTCAGGTTCTCTTCCATATGTATATTCACAAGAACTTTATATTTCTTATAACAGGATATTTCAACAGAAAAGAGATCATTGAAGAAATAAATGAATATCTAGAAAATGAATTTCAAGAATTTGCTCATTTGAAAACAATTTCACATAAACTTGTGAACATGATGTTTGGCAAGACAACAGCATCATTGCAGCAACTGGCTACTCGGACAATATTCCATGATTGCTTCCTGAGGGGTGGATGCTGTCTGACAAAGCTGATGCCCTCTGATACACTCAAAACACGATTCTCAAATGCTGATCTGACCCAGATGGACATCTATGATGAGTACATTAATTTTGTTCTTAATAAGACAGTGTTGCGAGCTTTGGTAATTCGACTCAATTTGCCACAGGATTCTCTGCTCAACTTTGAGGTAGAACTTTTTCTTCATCAAATTGCCAGCAAATTTTCATCTTTCAAAATTATGCAGCCAGAGAGTTTCTACAATGACAGTGATGATAGTGCTGTGTCTGACGATAGCCAATCATCCAGTCTGGAGGAAGGCGATTCAGATCTTGAGTACTGGTGATTCCTTACAAATAAATACTTATGCACACAATGCATCCGATGGATTCTAATCTTTCCTAAACTAGTGAAAACACTGGGGTCATTTTTGCATTACTAAGATAGGAGACATGTATCAAATACATAGTATGTATTGACTGAACTTTTTATAACAGGAAAGCAACACCATTGTTCTGCCTTTGTTGTTTAGTTCTTGTCATGCTTTTTAGAATAAGTGACTCAGATTGAGGTGCTGTGGAAGGAAGTTTGTGTAGTAAAAAAAATAGTTTGAGACATTTTCTAATGGAATTCAGCTATATTTTTGCAATTATATTTGCAGTTATTGAGTGTTTTTGTTGTCATAAACAAGAAAGAGAATCTTTAAAAATGTATATATTTGATCTTGAATTATTTTTATAAGGCTGTATGTAAGCTGTATTTGCAGGTTATTCTTTGTGTTGCAAAGGTCACAAATATTCCATAAAGAACATCTGTATAGAGACAATCTCTTCCCATCAAGTGATTACAATCATTGTTTATATGAGTTTTGTTGTTAATATTGGTTTTATAATTTATATTACAGAATTCTGTGTTGTGCCCTGGGTTTATGTATGTCTTACTGTATGTCTTATTACATGTAATCAGTGTCTTAAATGTGTTTAATTTAATAACTATATACAAACTAACCAAAACCAGCTTAATGCTTGCCCCTGACCGGTCTGTGCTACATGGCCATTAGGTAACCTCCTATGATATAAGGACTGCAGCAAATGCATGATGGGTAAACTCAGATGCTGTAAAAGGGTGATGTCATATCAGTGAGTTTAAGTGACCACATAATCTATCATCTGGTACAAGGATGACATGTGATAGCAGCAAATGAAGAGATGACATATTAGCCATCATTGTTATGTACTGAACTGACATGACATTGAATTGTTCAGGGACAATTTTATGTCAACAAGAAATATCATGTGACACAAATCTGTTTAAGAATGACATTTGAAATCATTGCATATGGAGATGAACAGGTTGGAATGACGTTTGTCAGTTTAGAGGTGACATGTGGCACAAGTTAGTGTAGGAATATTATGACATTAGACTATATAGAGGTAACATGTGACATAACTTAGTGTAGGAATGTTATGACAGACCATATAGAGATGACATGTGACATAACTCAGTGTAGGAATGTTATGACAGGCCATATAGAAGTGACATGTGACACAAGTTAGTGTAAAAGTGATGACATTAGACTATATAGAGGTGAAATGTGACATAAGTTAGTGTAGGAATGACATGACATTAGACTATATAGAGGTGACATGTGACACAAGTTAGTGTAGGAATGATGACATTAGATTGTATAGAGGTGAAGTGTGACACAATTTAGTGTAGGAATGGCATAGCATTAGACTGTAAAGAATTGACATGATATGCATGAGTTAGTGTAAAAATGGCATGACATTAGACTGTATAGAGGTGGCATGATTTAGTATAGAAATAGCATGACATTAATTTGTACAGAGTTGACATGAGTTGGTGGCATGACATAAAGTTATATATGGATAACATGTGATTTTACTGAGCTTGGCTTTTTATCATGCAAAGATTACTTCTCTACATGTTGATTCTTGAGATTTGTGGCGACATGTTTAGATACAATGATGATGAGTGACATCAGTAAGTTATGATATGGGGATTCCATGGCATATGTATAAGAATAATGCGTGACGTCAATAAGTACGTATATGGGGATGCCATGATATCTTATAGGGAGGATGAGTGACATCAATAAGTACGTATATGGGGATGCCATGATATCTTATAGGGAGGATGAGTGACATCAATAAGTACGTATATGGGGATGCCATGATATCTTATAGGGAGGATGAGTGACATCAATAAGTACGTATATAGGGATGCCATGATACCTTATAGGGAGGATGAGTGACATCAATAAGTACGTATATGGGGATGCCATGATATCTTATAGGGAGGATGAGTGACATTAATAAGTACATGCAAGGGGATGTGTCTTGGCATCCTTATATAAAAGGGTGATGTATGATATTAGAAGGTACTGATATGGGAATGCCATGGCATCTTTGTATGCAAGAATGATGAATGACATCAGTAAGTATAAGGCTAGCTGAAGTTGGATTATAACTCAAAATTTTTTTTATTTCAGCTTACAATGTATTAACATGAAATAGGTAAATAAACATGTAATTATAGCTTTATTTTGCATTTCCAGTTGTGTCTGTTTGCATGCAATATATGTTAAAATTTTACAGATGAAACATGAACATTTATAATCAGATATATTTCTACATATAAATGGATTGATTTATTTTTAGTGTTTTTGCCAAGCTATGTTTATTGGTTATTCCTCTATGCTCAAACCTTGTGTTCTTTTCTTTTTAGAAGATAATGAGGTTTTAGAAACATTTTTGACTCTGAAACCTTAATAATAGGGTTACCAGTAATTAATCCTTAAAAGGGGAAAGAAATTTTTTTATCCTGATTGTTATGTTTTTCGAACATCACCAGAAGAATAATAACAGGAAAAACTGTAGATTTGATAAAGTGTCAAGAAAACCTATTTCATATATTTTGTAATCAGACTCATGGTTGTTATTACATTTAAGACATTGTTACACTGTGTTAGTGTCTCTCATTATAGAAGTTTATATATATATTCCTAGATTTGCACATTGCTCTACCACATTAATTTTACATTCCAAGTTGTTAGTTTGTGCAATATTATACCTCTACATATAGATGTGTGTGATAAAATACTAATACCAAACTGTATGAATGTTTCATTATAACTTACTTTGATGACAACAACATGAAAATATTATGAGAAGTTTGATATGGTAGTAAGGCTGAAGAGGCATTACACTGGTTGCTGCGAGAAATAGACTGATGATAGTGGCCATTTGTGACTGAAAGAAGAAAAAAATATGCGACTCAGTTGTATGACAAAGCAGACAAGAAACTGTATGACAAAAGTCTACACAGACCGCAACCAAGAAACTGTATGACAAAAGTCTACACAGACAGAGCAAACAAGAAACTGTATGACAAAAGTCTACACAGACAGCGCAAACAGGAAACTGTATGACAAATCTCTACACAGACAGCAACCAAGAAACTGTATGACAAAAGTCTACACAGACAGCAACCAAGAAACTGTATGACAAATCTCAACACAGACAGAGCAAACAAGAAACTGTATGACAAAAGTCTACACAGACAGAGCAAACAAGAAACTGTATGACAAAAGTCTACACAGACAGAGCAAACAAGAAACTGTATGACAAAAGTCTACACAGACAGAGCAAACTAGAAACTGTATGACAAATGTCTTCAGAGACAGAGCAAACAAGAAACTGTATGGCAAAAGTCTACACAGACAGCAACCAAGAAACTGTATGACAAATGTCTGCACAGACAGAGCAAACAAGAAACTGTATGACAAAAGTCTGCCCAAACAGAGCAAACTAGAAACTGTATGACAAAAGTCTACACAGACCGCAACCAATAAACTGTATGACAAAAGTCTACACAGACAGAGCAAACAAGAAACTGTATGACAAAAGTCTACACAGACAGCAACCAAGAAACTGTATGACAAAACTCTACACAGTCAGAGCAAACTAGAAACTGTATGACAGAAGTCTGCACAGACAGAGCAAACAAGAAACTATATGACAAAAGTCTACACAGACAGAGCAAACAAGAAACTGTATGACAAAAGTCTACACAGACAGAGCAAACAAGAAAATGTATGACAAAAGTCTACACAGACAGAGCAAACAAGAAACTGTAAAACAAAGTCCACACAGACAGCAACCAAGAAACTGCATGACAAATGTCTACACAGTCAGAGCAAACAAGAAACTGTATGACAAATGTCTGCCCAGACAGAGCAAACAAGAAACTGTATGACAAATGTCTGCCCAGACAGAGCAAACAGGAAACTGTATGACAAATCTCTACACAGACAGCAACCAAGAAACTGTATGACAAAACTCTACACAGTCAGAGCAAACAAGAAACTGTATGACAAAACTCTACACAGACAGAGCAACCAAGAAACTGCATGACAAAAGTCTACACAGACAGCAACCAAGAAACTGTATGACCAAAGTTTACATAGTCAGAGCAACCAAGAAACTGTATGACAAAAGTCTACACAGACAGAGCAAACAAGAAACTGTATGACAAAAGTCTACACAGACAGCAACCAAGAAACTAGCTGTACAAGCTCCCTCCACTACAGGTATACAGTGTCAGCACTAGCTATACAAGCTCCTTCCACTACATGCATATAGTGTCTACACTAGCTGTACAAGCTCCTTCCAGTGCATGTATACAGTGTCAGCACTAGCTGTACAAGCTCATTCCACTACATGAATATAGTGTCTACACTAGCTGTACAAGCTCCCTCCACTACATGTATTCAGTGTCAGCACTAGCTGTACAAGCTCCCTCCACTACATGTATACAGTGTCAGCACTAGCTGTACAAGCTCCTTCCCCTACATGTATACAGTGTCAGCACTAGCTGTACAAACTCCTTCCAGTGCATGTATACAGTGTCAACACTAGTTGTACCAGCTCATTCCACTACATGTATACAGTGTCAGCACTAGCTGTACAAGCTCCTTCCACTACATGTATACAGTGTCAGCACTAGCTGTACAAACTCCTTCCACTACATGTATACAGTGTCAGCACTAGCTGTACAAGCTCCTTCCACTACATGTATACAATGTCAGCACTAGCTGTACAAGCTCCTTCCACTACATGTACACAGTGTTAGCACTACCTGTACAAGCTCCTTCCACTACATGTATACAGTGTCAGCACTAGCTGTACAAGCTCTTTCCACTACATGTATACAATGTCAGCACTAGCTGTACAAGCTCCTTCCACTACATGTATACAGTGTAAGCACTAGCTGTACAAGCTCCTTCCACTACATGTATAGTGTCTACACTAGCTGTACAAGCTCCTTCCACTACATGTATACAATGTCAGCACTAACTGTACAAGCTCCTTCCACTACATGTATACAGTGTCAGCACTAGCTGTACAAACTCCTTCCACTACATGTATACAATGTCAGCACTAACTGTACAAGCTCCTTCCACTACAAGTATACAGTGTCAGCACTAGCTGTACTAGCTCCTTCCACTACATGTATACAATGTCAGCACTAACTGTACAAGCTCCTTCCACTACATGTATACAGTGTCAGCACTAACTGTACAAGCTCCTTCCACTACATGTATACAGTATCAGCACTAGCTGTACAAGCTCCTTCTACTACATGTATACAGTGTCAGCGCTAACTGTACAAGCTCCTTCCACTACATGTATACAGTGTCAGCGCTAACTGTACAAGCTCCTTCCACTACATGTATACAGTGTCAGCACTACCTGTACAAGCTCCCTCCACTACATGTATACAGTGTCAGCACTAGCTATACATTCTCCTTCCACTACATGTATACAGTGTCAGCACTAGCTATACAAGCTCCTTCCACTACATGTATACAGTGTCAGCACTAGCTGTACAAGCTCCTTCCACTACATGTATACAATGTCAGCACTAGCTGTACAAGCTCCTTCCACTACATGTACACAGTGTTAGCACTACCTGTACAAGCTCCTTCCACTACATGTATACAGTGTCAGCACTAGCTGTACAAGCTCTTTCCACTACATGTATACAATGTCAGCACTAGCTGTACAAGCTCCTTCCACTACATGTATACAGTGTAAGCACTAGCTGTACAAGCTCCTTCCACTACATGTATAGTGTCTACACTAGCTGTACAAGCTCCTTCCACTACATGTATACAATGTCCGCACTAACTGTACAAGCTCCTTCCACTACATGTATACAGTGTCAGCACTAGCTGTACAAACTCCTTCCATTACATGTATACAATGTCAGCACTAACTGTACAAGCTCCTTCCACTACATGTATACAGTGTCAGCACTAGCTGTACTAGCTCCTTCCACTACATGTATACAATGTCAGCACTAACTGTACAAGCTCCTTCCACTACATGTATACAGTGTCAGCACTAACTGTACAAGCTCCTTCCACTACATGTATACAGTATCAGCACTAGCTGTACAAGCTCCTTCTACTACATGTATACAGTGTCAGCACTAACTGTACAAGCTCCTTCCACTACATGTATACAGTGTCAGCACTAACTGTACAAGCTCCTTCCACTACATGTATACAGTGTCAGCACTACCTGTACAAGCTCCCTCCACTACATGTATACAGTGTCAGCACTAGCTATACATTCTCCTTCCACTACATGTATACAGTGTCAGCACTAGCTATACAAGCTCCTTCCACTACATGTATACAGTGTCAGCACTAGCTGTACAAGCTCCTTCAGGTACATGTATACAGTGTCAGCACTAGCTGTACAAGCTCCTTCCACTACATGTATACAGTGTCAGCACTAACTGTACAAGCTCCTTCCACTACATGTATACAGTGTCAGCACTACCTGTACAAGCTCCCTCCACTACATGTATACAGTGTCAGCACTAGCTATACATTCTCCTTCCACTACATGTATACAGTGTCAGCACTAGCTATACAAGCTCCTTCCACTACATGTATACAGTGTCAGCACTAGCTGTACAAGCTCCTTCCGGTACATGTATACAATGTCAGCACTAACTGTACAAGCTCCTTCCACTACATGTACACAGTGTTAGCACTACCTGTACAAGCTCCCTCCACTACATGTATACAGTGTCAGCACTACCTGTAGAAGCTCCTTCCACTACATGTATACAGTGTCAGCACTAGCTGCACAAGCTCCCTCCACTGCATGTATACAGTGTAAGCACTAGCTGTACAAGCTTCTTCCACTACATGTATACAGTGTCAGCACTAGCTGTACAAGCTCCCTCCACTACAGGTACACAGTGTCTACACTGCCTGTACAAGCTCCTTCCACTACATGTATACAGTGTCAGCACTAGCAGTACAAGCTCCTTCCACTACATGTATACAGTGTCAGCACTAGCTGTACAAGCTCCTTCCACTACATGTATACAGTGTCAGCACTAGCTGTACAAGCTCCTTCCACTACATGTATACAGTGTCAGCACTAGCTGTACAAGCTCCTTCCACTACATGTATACAGTGTCAGCACTAGCTGTACAAGCTCCCTCCACTACATGTATACAGTGTCAGCTCTAGCTGTACAACTCCTTCCACTACATGTATGACAAAACTCTACACAGACAGAGCAACCAAGAAACTGCATGACAAAAGTCTACACAGACAGCAACCAAGAAACTGTATGACCAAAGTTTACATAGTCAGAGCAACCAAGAAACTGTATGACAAAAGTCTACACAGACAGAGCAAACAAGAAACTGTATGACAAAAGTCTACACAGACAGCAACCAAGAAACTAGCTGTACAAGCTCCCTCCACTACAGGTATACAGTGTCAGCACTAGCTGTACAAGCTCCTTCCACTACATGCATATAGTGTCTACACTAGCTGTACAAGCTCCCTCCACTACATGTATACAGTGTCAGCACTAACTATACAAGCTCCTTCCACTACATGCATATAGTGTCTACACTAGCTGTACAAGCTCCCTCCACTACATGTATACAGTGTCAGCTCTAGCTGTACAACTCCTTCCACTACATGTATACAGTGTCAGCACTACATGTACAAGCTCCTTCCACTACATGTATACAGTGTTATAAAAAAAAGGCAGATAAATATATTCTTGTTTATCGTGTTTCTTAACTTGCCTCTCTGTATTGAATAAATCAAGACAAAAATATGTGAAAAAGATGAAGTCAAAATTCTTCTCTCATTTTTTTTTTTCTTGAATGACTTGCTTGCATGAAATATTACACATTTTATCTTCAGCAGTGTTTGAGCTACTACCCTTCAGCATGCAAGAACTAGCCAATATCAAACTCAGAAACAAAGTAAAAAAATTAAGGAAACTAAAATTTGAGGCGAAACTTTCAAATAGGTATTTTCTAACAAAAATTGGCAAAATAATTCTTTATTGCTTCTCTATACATATATATCATGTATCTTATATCTTTATATATATATAAATATATATATATATATATATATATATATATATATAAATATATATATATATATATATAAATTTATATACAGTAAAACCTGTCTTAGCGGCCACCTCTATTAAGAGGTCACCTGTCTTTAAAGGTCACATTTTAAATTCTCAAAATCTGTTTTCCTAAATAAAAGACCTCTGTATAAAGGCCACTTTTGACTCTTCCCTTCACTGACCTTAATAGACAGGTTTGACTCTCTCTCTCTCTCTCTATATATATATATATTGAGTGCTTTGAAACACTTAAAAAATTTCTTTTGCTGTAAAATGAGATGAGAAAATTTCTTGATTCCAGTGAATGGCTAATCTTCAGCTTGCCAGATCTGGCCCATTTCAAAGAAAATAAAATCCTAATAAATCCAGATCATGCGAGCAGAAAATATAGAGCAACATCAACAACAGCCAATTGTGATCTACCCATCTGAAAGTGAGCGTAGGTACCTAATCTATCAAAATTCTAACTATTAGAGATCAAACCTATCTCTTCTGAAAAGTGTAATGCTAAAAAAAACCAGTCTGCATAAGACTGTAAAGGGTCAGTACAAGACTCACAGTATTATTCGTGAAAGGTGTGACCCTGAAGAAAGTAAACCTTTGAACCTTTATATGAAATTACCATCAATAAGACAGGATGTTGGAAAAATATATATAATATATACTGGTTCCTACATGGGAACTCTTTAGAATGAAAAATACTTGGCAACAAAATGTGACACCCATGGACCAGTTATTCCTGCAGATCCTCCTTTGGGATAGGCCAGTTACTCCTGCAGATCTTCCTTTGCATAATCTTGAGAATACTACAGGACATGAGGATGATGTATACCAAACATGAGATCACTGTAGTGTGTGGTTCTGGAAAAAGAAATCCTTTGTAGAAAGTTTTATAAGCCATTGCTAAAGCTTTCTGCCTGTGACCCCATATATTGACACAGGGCCCTCCTTTGAACAAACTTGATACTTTAGATCATAAAAATGCGGAGTACTAAATACGAGTTTATTTACACTGTAGTTTTGTGTAAGATTTTAAACCACAGTATTTAATTTTTCCATTGTTCCAACTATCTCCCCTTTGAACAGGGTATTGTCCTTCATCTCGAGAAACTTTAATTACATTTTAAAATAATTCAATGATTTCTGCAAATCTGGTTGTAATTGGGCCCCACTGGTTCTTAACAAGAAACTGAAAATAGAAAATTTTTATTAGAATTATCCTAGAGCGAAGGTTGTACTACCTGGTAAGTGATGATAAGAAGATATTGACAGACTTCATGGTCATGCATACGACCAAAAGAATATAAACGCATTCATTAATAACTTTAGATTTAATAAATATGTAATCTATGTAATAATACAAGTTACAAATAAATCATCATGCATGATCGCTCTTAATATAACAATATGTAAACAATCCATAATAGTAATCATATTCATTCAAGAAGTAAAAACACTGATTTTGTTTTGACACAGATTATTGTGACATCAACTTGCTGGGTCAGCTCAGAGACAGGGATCACATGATGCCAGTTACATGGTCGTAATACATTGAAATGTTCACCCTTCCACAAAACGCAATTTTTCACTGTGATGATGTCATCTGAGGTCTGACAAATAACGCATTTGTTTATGACGTCATAAATAGAACAATTGAAAATCGTCTGAATGTCACGTTCTTTCACGAACCATGGAAGGGTGAATTCTACATTCAACAAGACAGTTTGAAGAAATTTTATTTATGTTCAACCTTAACTACCAATAAAAGGGTTTTTCCAAGAGAAGATATAATTTTCTACCTTTATTACTGTAATTCCCATGTTCCTTTGTTCAAGAGGAAGTGAAATCTGTGATATGGCTAATGACTGCTCTATATTCTTAAATTACATCTAAAGAAGATCACTGAATCAGACTATTTGAGTTATAAATAATGTTTAAAAGTCATATTCAGCAGGTTTTCAGTTTTTGGGCTAATACAGCATGTACAGAGTGAGGTATCAATACTGACTGTATCTGGTCTGGACTGTATCTTTAACAGAAACCCTATAAGCCAGGAGTGGTATTGGGAAATGTGTCACTGTGTACATCTCAGTGTGCTCTCTGGAACTACATTTTAAAATTTTCTAGGTTTGTAAGCAAGTATGAGTAACAGATCAAAAAATGGATAGAATATGAACATGCTACATGAAGTATAAACAGTTTATGGTACAGTCTGAATAACAATGTAGAATACTTTAAGAAAACAGATACCTGTAATATAAGACACCTAAAATGATGAATTGGCAGAAAAAATGCTATCCTCATGACGATAAATACTCGGCAGACTATCGTGTGTAATATCACACTTGTACACACCTCACTACTAACCTCATCAAACTTATCATGCTAAGACACTGACCTTATTATGTTCACACTGACCTCAGTATGCACACACTGACCTTATCACACTCATACACTGACCTCAGTATGTTCACACTGACCTCATCACACTCATACACTGACCTCAGTATGCTCACACTGAGATGACACTCAACACTGACCTCAGTATTTTCACACTCACCTTATGACGCTCCTACACTGACCTCAGTATGCATACACTGACCTTATCACACTCATACACTGACCTCTGTATACTCAAACTGACCTTATTATGTTCACATTGACCTCAGTATGCTCACACTCACCTTATCACACTCATAAACTGAATATAGATCTTCTAGACTACAAGCATCATAATGAAGTGAGTATAGATCTTCTAGACTACAAGCATCATAATGAAGTGAGTATAGATCTTCTAGACTACAAGCATCATAATGAAGTGAGTATAGATCTTCTAGACTACAAGCATCATAATGAAGTGAGTATAGATCTTCTAGACTACAAGCATCATAATGAAGTGAGTATAACTAAGGAAGTTTTATAGAATATCAATATACATGAGGGAAAAACAAGTGCTGGGACGGCTCCTCAAAACAATGATAAACATAATAAATATACAAAATAAAACAATGAACAGTGTAGATAAATCTATAACACAGACAATGGAAGTCTTCTGCTGTTCTTAGCGTATTAGTTCTCTGATCTTATCAATTTCCTCTCAATACACCAGCAGTGCACAGGCTTTGTGTAGATTATAAATCAACATGTTTTTGCAATAATGGTGTAAAAGAAATTCAGGACTTCTTGAATCCATTTCTGGCACAACAAAATGGTTGTCAGTGGCAGTAGATATATAACCAATAACCAACCTGTCAGTGGCAGTAGATATATAACCAATAACCAACCTGACATGAACATGTCCAGCAGAAGTTGTATGAAATGTCACTTTATCTACAACCCACTATAGCAATATCACAGTCAAGTTTCGTATGGTGATGTCACATCTCTTAGGACGTCAAGCATGAACTTTGCTATTCTGACTACAATTCCTTGGGTCATGTGAGCAGGTATCATAAGATAATACAGGTACGGGACTGAAAATATATAAATTCAATAGTAAACTCTCTCTAAATCACTCAAAACTTCAAGATAAATTAAAGACGTCCCGTAATGCTCCCAGGAACATTAATGCACTGGAAACACTTGTCCTTAATTAGCCTGGTAGAATTACAAAAGTAGAAGCAACATCTAAAATTTTGATGTCTGAGCTTTACCCAAAATAGATAAAATGGGTTCTTTGACTAATCTATAAAAGTATGTGCACATATCTATAGATAACATTTCAACTCCAAAGTGAAGGTCAAATTTGAAGACAGCATTTGATGTATGTATGTATGTATGTATGTATGTATGTATGTATCCATGCACATATGAATGTGTATACAACAAAGTTGAAACATAATAATTCATTCCAAGACACGTCACTTGTATAAGCGTCATGGATGTCTTACTTGTACATTTTGAGGTATACTAGGTAATCAATGAAACAAACTGTGCACTCTGACCTCATGACCTTAGTTCAAGGTCCAGACACATCCTTGGCTTTGGGCAATCTCAATAAAATCACATCTTTATTCTGCTTCTCTATTTGTCCCATTACGGATAAAGATCTGGCGAAACCCCCTTAGAGGTCATGTTCTGGTGAATTCTGATGACGTTTCAGTCACCAAAACCAGTATTTCCCATAACCAATCAATGACTCGGCTAGGCACGTGATAGTGACGCAATATGAAACAAACACTGTTCAAAAACAACCTTGTGGGTCACGCACTGATTGGCTGAAAATCAGAGTTCACCAGAACATGACCTCTTATGGAGTTTCACCAGATCTTTATCCGCAATGGGACAAATAGAGAAGTGGAATTAAGATATGGTTTTAATCAGATTGGGTTTTGGGCAATGGATAACAATTATGTGAAATATAATCTCCCTCCCATGGAATTCTGATTTTTGGTGCACTGTGACCTTGACCTTGAAGATATGACCTTGAATCAAATTCATGACAGACCTTTGGATCATGGACCACCATTGTGCGAAATACAATCTCCCTCTAACATAACAGGAAGAGGTTATAGCCCACACAAGAATTCTGGCTATGTGACCTTGACCTTGAAGACATTACCTTGGTTCATGGACAACAATTGTGTAAAATATAATCTTCCTGCAACTTATAAAGACCCCGACAAGAATTATGGGTAAGTGTGCATAGTGACTTTGACCTTGAAGATATGACATTAGTTCAAGGTCATGATGTACTCTTGGGTCATTGACATCAATTAAGGGAAATATAATCTCCATGCAATATAACAGGAAGAAGTTATGGCCAAGACAAGAATACTGGCTGTGTGTGCAGTTTGAACTTGACTTTGTAAACAGGAAGAAGTAATGGCCCACACAAGAATTATGGCTATGTGTGCACTATGACATATATATATATATATATATATATATATATATATATATATATATCTCACAGCAACATTATTAAATTATCAATAAGTTATACTATGGAATCACCTGGTCAACAAATCAAAAATGTCAAAT